>MU223206.1:1337304-1347944 GCA_018584345.1 Thuja plicata | reverse complement strand
AATCTTGCAGCCATTTATGCACACTACAATTCGTTACAGAATTCGGTACAAGAACGGTTACCGGCAAAACAGTTGTCTACCAACCGTCTGTCACACACGGTGATTACTCACTTCAGCACTTTTGCCTTTGTCGAGTCTTGCTTACGGTAACTTCTTCCTTCGACACGTTTGCCTCCGTCGGGTAACTTCTCCCTTCGGCATGTTTACCTCCGTCGGGTAACTTCTCCCTTCGGCACGTTTACCTCCGTCGGATAACTTCTCCCTTCGGCATGTTTACCTCCGTCGGGTAACTTCTCCCTTCGCTGTACGATGAGATTGCCTCCGTCGTACGGTGATCTGTCTGTACCGTGAGACACATCCTCTGGCGGTCGCGCAGGCACCTTCTCCTCACCGCACGGTGTTTCTGCCATACAATTCACCTTCCGTACGGTTCATTTCTACCGTACATGCCTCCTCCCTCTTCACCGCACGATGATATTATTTCCACCGTACGGTGGTCTTGCCATACGGTTCACCTTCCATCATCCTCCACCGTACGATGGCCTTTGCCGTACGGTCCTCCACCGTACGGTGGCCTTCGTCAATCTTCAACACCGATAATCTTTTTCAATTTTAGCAACCGATTCTTTAAAATATCTCATCTTTTCATATTTAATTTGGCCTCTCGTTCCTATTGTCTGAATATATTTAGACATGAAATATAAAGTGGTGCTCTTCACTTTAATTTTGACGAGTGTCATTTTCTTTAGATTTATTCAACTTCATTCGCATCTTTCCACTGCGAGATAGGTTTCTATTTGAATGTTGAACTGCATCTTTATAGACACAAAACATTTCCTCATATCCCGTCGACACATAATCACGGGTACCCATAATATTCAATCATATTCGCAATTCCCTTCGTGATCAACGTTTATCATAACAGTGAGGAGTTGCAGATTACGTGAAGAGATAAGTGTAGCGGAACCCAACTGTACGCCTGGCGGTGGGTATTTATTATGGTCAATACTATGACCATAGATGCAATGCACATCTTTTATCTTATCATGGCATCCGTAAATGGTTCCAACCAGTCACTTTGTATGTTTGTCGATCAGTGAGGAGATCCATCGTTCCTCTATTTGAACCACCGAGGCTAACTGTTCCTTTGATAATTCTCTGATCACATAGGAGCTTTTATCTGCAATGCTTGATTAGCATTGTTCTGCATCAACTCTTGATATATGGGGTTTCTTTCTAAGCTCCTTAATCATGTTGGCTCCGCAACCTATTAATAGGTAACACTTTTTGCATGATTAAATGATAAACCGAAGCCTATTTTGGTCTTGTGATCGCTAACAAGTGGGATCCTCTACCTTCTTTTGTTTTGGACTGCCTTGGGAATTCGATATATGAGAAAACAGGCTTTGTGCTACGTCCTTATGCATTCCCGAGCTCATGACAAGGATTGCTCCCGTGCCTCCTTCATGATTCATGGTCAACTAGGGATCAGTGTCCGGCTTTCCATATGAAGACATGCTTTGGCTTCCAACTTCCACTGACTCAGTTGTATCATGTAGAATACCATCTTGAAGGCATTGAGTCCTTTTACTGGTTGACATTTTGTCGAACAGTTTGGAGCCATCCTTTACACATCTTCAATCATGGGCTCGGTCGGTTGCCGCCATGTTTTCTCTTTCACGGGTGATTCTCAATTCAATTTAAAATGGGTTCGTAGGATTGGCAAACCCGATATCCATCTCTCTTGTCAACTTGCATCTAAAAATGGAGGTTACAACCCACATATTTATGGCCCCGTGTTTGGAAATAGACATTTGACCAAACAGTTTTTCGGCAACCTCTGTATCTTTGCCACTTCAAGCACAAATTTATGAGAATTGCTTCCCACCTAGCAGTCAATGACTTTCACAATGCGAAGAGAAGCCTTTGAAATCTGACCAACGAGCTATATGCTCCTTCATAGCGAGTGTTTCTCCTCTTGTTTTCCAAGTCTCGATGATCTTTGATGCTGCTGTTAACAATCCGGGCATCAAAGAGGCTCGAAAAATTTCAAACCCATCACCATAATGAATCTCTACGTGTCTACAGAATGGGGTCTCCTTCTCATTTGCAACTCGGCAGTTACTGTTGTGCTCCCTATGTGGAAAATAGCGATAATGATGTTGCTCATTTTTGTCAAACATGTTGCATGCATCCTGGCTTCTCACCTCCTCTTTACAAGTATTCACATACTTTGATGATCATGTAATATGATTATAGATGCCAGGTGTGCCTTAAGATAGGCTTCAAATCATGGGAGAATCCACATGGTAACCCAAAATGAGTCTTCCCTTGCAATCTTTTACAGTGGGTTCTCTTGACGTTTAGCTTCGTGGCACCATCGGGCAGACTTAATATCAACATCCCATGATAACAAGAACAAACTATGTATAGAGGGTGTAATATTCAAAAAAGGGGAACGTTTAGTAGAAAATATCCTCCATTATGAACTAATCTTGACCACATGTGTATATATAGCATATTACATCCGCTCAGGGGCTCTTCTTTATAGGAATGTTACAGAATAATTTTAGTATGAGAACAAGAATCAGGATTTCAAAAGTCCTCCTCAACACTATTGTTGGAAAATTTCTTACCATTGACAACTTAGTATTGTTCATTCCATTGACAACTTAGTAGCTCATTTCTTAGACAGGATATAGATTATATAGATCTCAAGGCATTTTTAGCTTTGAAATTGAAATCTCAATCCATGATTTGGTCATTATGAGCCTGTATTTTTGAACTGACCAGTTGGCACTTTTGAGTTTGAACTCTTAGGTTTGTCAATCTAAATCATGGAATTGCATTGACAATCGTCACTATACTATATCATGGAACCAACTAACTGATTGCAACTTCAGGCCTTGAGTTGGCCCTTTTGAACCGTCAAATTTGAACTGACATTTGAACCTTGAATCTCTGAAACCAAGTCTGCACTTGAACCTTGAACTTTGAAATGTTGGTTCTAGGTTCAAGTTCAATACCTCTACCTGATGATATCACAAGCATAATTTCACAAAGACATCGTTATAAAAAATCCTTATAAATCATGAGAATGTTCAGGGAATTTTCTCCGTGGGGTCCAGCTTTCAAAGTTTAAAACTTGGGTGCTAGAGGCAAGCCAACAGGTCATACCCAACCATGTCCCATCATCTGATCTCATACTCCTTGATTCCTAATTATGCCACACAAAAATCAAATAGGTCGCGAAGTTCTTCTCTACCTGTCAAGAAAGAGTACACAACCCTCTCCCCTTGAATCGGGATCCACAGAATCCTATACACATCCTCCAAAGTAATAGTGCACTCTCATGTCGAAAAGTGGAAATAAAATATCTTTGAGTGTCACCTCTCACACAAAGCCATGAAAATAGCCTTATTTTCCCTAATCTTGGGCATAAAAGTGATATGAAGTAGTCTTAAACTCTCTAAGTGCTCTCTCTTCTCTGCATCTAATCTATGTCTATAGGAAAGTATGTAGGGATGATTCTTTCAAGTGATCAAGACATCATCCCTAATCTACAGATATCAATGCAGTCATACATTCAATCCTCATGTAGTAAACGAAAATCCAAAGTACATATTTGCTATATAATTTCCACACATGTTAAAATGCATAATAAATCCATTACTTCCATAGAACAAAAATCTAAAATAAACAAGTGCGTCATTTCAGTATAGCATATGTGGCTCACTTTAAAGCCCTATTTGTTCAAAAATTTTGTTGAGCCCGTGTACCAAGTGTATCGATTCTATATAGAGAGTGCATTTATTACACACTACAAGTGCGTCACACTAAACCCAAGTGTGGCTTGACCCAAAAATTACTATCCTAACTAAGCGCATAATTTCTACTCTATAAGTGAACCGCTTGTGATATACAAGTGCGACGATTTGTTTCGACCCAACCTATACCTAATCAGGAATAAAGAATGAAAAATGTGACCAAAACAAGGTAAATACATCAAAAATCATCGAAGGTGGGGCATCTTCTAGACGCTGGTATGTCCTAACCTGTTCCTCGATATGCACGTCATCCTTGTACTCCGCCATCACTCCACAAATCATGCTCAGAGAATGCTTCTTCTCTACAAATTATCAAAATCTAAGAGTGAAAAATGACTTTAAAAATGACCCCTCACTCCTATTTATACCCCCTACCCCACCTCGATGGACATGCACACAATGCATTTCTATTATTTGCGATGCTTTTGACCTTCCAAATCCCATAACTTTTTTTTATGACCTTCATTTTCTGAACCGTGAGTTGCATTGTGATCGTGATATCATTATATTTTTAGCTCATTCCCATGAGGGGGAACCATATTACCTAGATACCAACGCTTTTTCACAGGGGCATAAATTTTTTATTGATTATTCTTTGAAACAATGTTTGAAAATGCATTGTATCAAAGAGGGGCAAAATGCCAACACCTAAAAATGACCTAATGCTTGTACGCAACAATTTTACTAACATTCCTCTTAAATTATTAAATAATATTTATTATTTAATTAATTTATGTCTTTCTACTATATTCTAAATTTGAATTCACAATTTATCCCTAATTCCATAATTAAGTAATTTTAATTAATTATTTAATTATTAAGTGTCTAATTAACATTCATCAAATTAATTTATAACCCCCACTATATAATTCTAGAGGGGGTTTTTTAATGGAGCGGATGAGTGGGAAAACCAACAATGGAGGACATCAGGCTTCCAGCAAGGGCATAGCGCTGGTGACAGTAGGAGGTAAGGACAACTCAAAGTCAACAAAAGCATATGATGAGTCTAATCAGAGCGGGGACCCATGAAATGGGGGGTTTCCCATTGAACTAGATGATAAAGGGGGCACAAGATCACATGACTCCCTTGAGGGGAACAAGCCTATGGATAATATGGGTTTTCTGAAACAGTGGTCCTCCCTGTTTGGTAAAAGACCTAGTGGGAAATATTCCTTCCCGAAAGTGACATGTAAATCTGATCCGCAAAAGGGTGAGTTCTCAATTTTTATCCCTGGTCCCTTGATTAATCATTCAATTTCAGCTATGGATCTCTCCCTGGTTGGAATTTTTTTGGGGCCTATGCTGAATATAGAGGTGGTTAGATCAATGATAAAAAGGAAATGTAAACTCAAAGGACAAGTAGACATTGTTGATCTCCCAAAAGTTTTCCTCTCGTTTGAGTTTTTAAATAAGGAATATCTTGACTTTGTACTCTGCGGGGGTCCATGGATGCTTGGTAAGATGACCCTAGCTCTAAAGAAATGGTGGCCTAAGATGGATTTAAATAAAACTTTCTTCATCTCAGTGCCTGTATGGGTGTGCTTTCTAGGTCTCCCACTGAAATACTGGAATGAAGATATGCTGAAAGGATTGGCCTCATCCTTTGGGGATCTTCTCACCATTGATCCTATGACAAAAGACAAAATAATTTGTTAATGTTCATCATTTCACAAAACTCCTTGTAAATATCGATATTGTTTCCAAGCTGGGGAAGTGGAGCCAGGAAGTTGAGTTTGAATCTTTCCCTTTGCTTTCTTTGTCTACAAGAAAACTGGCCACTGGGCCAAGAATTTCCCTAAGAAGGTGAAAACAAATGCTAAAAACTCAGAGCTAGGTGCTAAGAAATTTGAGAAAAAGAAAGTTTGGAAACCTAAGAACTCTGAATTAGCTATTTTAGAGGAGATCAACCAACAAGAGGATATGAATGGAGAGGAATCTTTAGAGGAAGCATCAGAAACTATTGAAAAGTTCCATCATAAGGATGGGAGACAAGTGAATGCTTTAAATGATGGCCCTAAAGATAATAGTATCAAGGGGACTCCTCATTCTATCAAAGGAAAAGATAGTAGGGAACATGAAGAATCATTTCTTCCCAAGTATGATCTAAAGGAAGAAGGAAAGAGGGAAGGTAATGGCCATGAGGAAAAGTAAAGGTTAAATGAGAAAATAGAGGATGGCCAGGGAGGGAAAGAGAATAGGACTGTGGAAGCGCCTGAGGGGGATGTCTAAGTTTCTAATATGGAAAATGAAGAAAATGAAACCCTAGAGGAAGGGGAAATAAGTGAGAGTATTAGATCTCAAGATGAACAGATAGACAGGTGCCTTCTAGGGTGGAAAATTCTGGGAAGTTTACAAAAAATGATCAAAGGGAGGAGTTGTTTAATGATGCTCAACAGTGCATCATTTTAGGAGGCAACATTTTGAGTGATTCTGTTGATTTGGAGGATTTGGAATTTTTTAAATCCTCATTCTTAGAAGAGGAAAATTCCCCTAGCTACCAAGACATGGGAAGTGAAGAAAGGAAATAGCAGAAAGCCAGCATTGGAGATTTTGATGGCTCATCTCAAAAATTTGGAGGGAGGAGGAAAAAAGGGAGATGGTTCATTTTCCTCCTCCTAGTCTAGAGTCACCACTAGGGGGAGGACTAAAGCAGATGTTGGAACCCCTAACCCCTAGGAAACTGGTCTGTAAAATGAATATGGGAGATGGAAAGTAAGAAAAATATAGCGTATCGGAAACAAGCCATCATTTTGGAATACACTCTTGGTAAGAAATGAAGATTGTCTCATGGAATATGAGGGGGTTGAATAGCCTCCATAAATAAGATATTTTGAGAAACATGGTTATCAAATATATTAAACCTGATGTAGTCTTAATTGAAGAAACCAAAATGGCTAAAGAGAAGGTTGAAAAACATAGGATTTAAAAAAACTGTGATGCTGCTACAAGTAGTTTGGAATGGGATTCTAGGAGAATTGTCATTTTTTGGAACCATAAGTATATCAGAAGTAAAGTTTTGTGGGTTGAAGCTAATGTTGTAGCTTTTAAATTCCATCACATAAGAGATGGTTTTACCTGGGTGACTTCCAACATCTATGCTCCAAACAACAAATGAAGAAGGAAGAAATTATAGAATAAGGTTGCTTCTAGTAGGGTTGCTTTCCCTAATCTGAACTGGTTGGTTATGGGTTATTTTAAACCCCCCCCCCTCGAGGGATTTTGAGAAGTCTAGAGGCATGCATAGTCAGTTGGATGGAAGATTGAACCTTATGAACTTTATCAACCAACAATCTCTAATGGATGTTGATCTACAAGGGATTAACTTTACTTGGTCTAATAGATGCAAAGTTACCTATGTTCCCTCTCCTCTTTTATTAAAATTGGATATGATCATTTTCCTATTGTGCTTGTTGCTGATTCAATTTCCAGAAAGAGAAATTTTCCTTTTAGATTTGAAAACATGTGGATGCTTCACCCCCTTTTTGAGGAAATCTCTAAAGGCTGGTGGGACATCCAAGTGGATGGTACTGCAATGTTTAGGGTGGCCAAAAATTTGTGTAATCTAAAGGACTCTATTAAGAAGTGGAATAAGTAAATGTTTTGGGACATCTTCAATTCCAAATCTAATATTAAGCTTGACCTAAAGGAGATTCAGGACAAAATCTAGGAGGATGGTTACTCACAACCTCTGCTGGAAAAAGAGAATGAGGCTCTAGTCAAGTATCATGATGTTATTACGAAGGGGGGGGGGGANTTTTGGAGACCGGGGTCCAGGTTTATCTGTTAAAGGAGGGAGATAAAAATACTATTTTTTTTTTCCATTTGAATACTCTTAAACATAAAGCAGCCAATCGTATCTCTTCTCTTAATTCTGTTAGGGGGAGACTCATTAAGGAAGAAGATATCATGAGTAAGATGGTAGATTTCTTCTCATCCTTTCTCTCTATGGATTCCTCCTTAAACCTTGAGTTTTAGGAATTTCTCCTATTTGTCATTCCTTCTGTTATCTCTAAAGCTCATAATGGTTTATGTTATCACTAAAATTTGCACCTTGTTGAGTAAACTCAACAATGTAGTGATACATGGGAAAGCTCCTGTGATTGTGGGCTTAGATATTGGAAGCTAACATCTAGATTAAGCTAGTTCTTGATGGTACCTCACCTGAAACCACCTAAAACTAAGAGTTTTGTTGAAGGAAAGGGTTACTAGGATACATAAAATGAAACCTACTGCTAAAGGTGATGCACCAAACTGTTTCTTTGAGACTAAACAAATAACCCACACACAATATAACCAGTGACTAAGAGCTTCCCTACACAACACAATAACACAATCCTTACATCAACAAATTAAAAGAAGGCTAAAATGAAAATTCCCAAAAGGAGAAAAAATTCCTCATAGTTGATAACAGATTCAACACAAATTTTCAACATGTGATACACAAACATAGAAAAAAAAGAGAAGCCACCAACTATATTTCACTGCCAAAAGGTATTACAAATCTGCATATCTCTCAAAATGAGCTACAAACACCCCTTGCTTCTGGCAAGAAATAAAAAAAAGTTACAAAAACAATAAGCTAGAAGGAAAAATAACTGCTACAAATGAGGCCTCAACTCATATTTATGCATTTTACACTTAACTGCCTCATAAATGAGGATAATAAATTTTGGGTGAGATGCAAGGGAAAAGACCAATTTTGAGCCCTTCAAAGGACTTCAAAAAGGTATAAAGGTGTCCCCAAAGTCATTCCTCATAAATACCATCATGATTGCCCTCCATAAATGCCTCTTAACAACAATAACTTTCTACAGACTTTCATAACTGCACCTTGACTTTAAGATTCTGCCATTACTTTATAAAATATCTCTCCTATGTTAGAAATGTAGGATTTGAGAGATACAAATCCACAGAATGCCAAGAATACCTACATGCAAATAACCTGTTACAGGAGAGAAGCGGAAAGAAGCAAAAGACAGAACTTAGAAGTTACTCAAAAATGAGAGAAAAATTATGATTTGAGTTAATTGAAAAAAAGATTTACAAGGTTCAACCTATAAAGGTGAACAAAACCCTAAAGCCTTAAAAAGCTAGGTTGCACATTATAATTAATAAAGATATTAATTATAATGCACCTAAGAGATAGATTAAGAAAATAGAGTAATAAATAACTTAATTAATTAAACCGAAGTGATTTAATTAATAAGTGTAAAATATAATTACTCTAACACCCCCCTTAAGCGAAGCTCAGGAGGTAAGCTGACCTAGCACAAATATGAAATCAGGAAATGGGTCCGACAACAAGGCCTGATCAGGTACCCAATACAAGGAAATCTTTGTAAACCGGAGACAAAGGAGAAAATCCAATGGAAAAAAATCCTCTCCAAAAAGAGATATAAAAGCAAGCAAAAGACAAAAATGGACTTCAAGACACTCTCTCAAAGCCATAAGTATAATGCGTGCTGTCAACCCCCCTGGTGAGAGAGGGTCAAGGTTCCAAAGGCCCCCCAGAATGAAAGAACCCCTAGATCAATGAACAAACCACCATGATGCCAATACAATGGAGTGAAAGGAAGTGAGCACTGAAGAGGTAACCTTGAAAGATGAGGTGTCACTGGAAGGCTGAGCTGATGCTCAAAGGAGTAGATAGGAGGATCCTGAAAGGGAACCCCCAATGTAGGCGGTATGACAGGTGTGCTGACACTGTCAGGAGAGAGGAGATGAGTGTCCTCTGTAGAATCCTCAACAACTGCACCTGGTGGCTCGATGAATGGAGATGGAGGGTCTAGCAGTGCTGAAGAAGAGTCCTACTGAAGAGAAGAAACCCCAACAAGATGAGGTGAGGCAGCCACAGAAGTGGTCTCAGGAACAACACAGAGGTTCAAGTGACCTGACTGTCCCACATGATGCTCTCACGTAAGAGGAGAGTTGTGCTCCGATGATGGAGATGGTGGACCAAAGTGTGAAAAGGTGTAGAGACAGGTGGAATGATCAACTATCCCTATAGAAACAATGCCACTTGTCACACTATCTCTAATGAAGACTGAATCTGGCATGAACTCAACTGTCTTCCCTGATCCACTGTGCGTAATCTAGTAAATCGAGAGAAGGTTTGCAGACAGAGATGGAACATACAATACATCATTGAATGTGCCATCTTGAATGCATACAAAACCTTTCCCACAAACTGGCATAATAGTGTTATTCCCCATGAGAATGTGGGGAATAGGAGAAGCCTCAATAGAAGAGAAGATCTCCAGAGAAGACGCCATATGGTGAGAAGCACCTGAATCCAGTATCCAAGGGACCTGGGAAGGGGATGCAACGAAATCTCGTAATGCATGACCCTGTCCAAAATCCTGTCCAGATGTCAAAGATGAGGCAGAAGACTGAAAAGTAGACCCCTGTGAGGTGGAAGAGGATGGAGAGGAAATAGTGCTCTTTTGAAGGAGAGCTTGCAAATCTGCAATTTGTTTCTCATAGCCATCAAATCTCTTCTGAAAATAATTTGAATCATCATGAGGCCCCTTCTAACAATAGGAACATGTAGGGTTCTCAGTATTCTATTTCTCCTTCTTAGAAGAAGATGGTGGGCCAGTAGAGTGCTGAGAAGAGGAATCAGATATCTGCTTTGGCTTCAGCTTCTGTGTATCCTGAGATGTCTTGGAAAGCAATTCCTGTGACTATGAACCTATAAGAGAATCCATCTGACTGAGCTTGGACTGCTCATGAGTTAACCTATCACAGAAGGTCTCAAAAGAGGGCATAACATGATGTGCACCCAGTGCATCCATAGTGGAGTAGAAGGTAGAA
>MU223206.1:1318953-1330446 GCA_018584345.1 Thuja plicata | reverse complement strand
CCACAAATATTGTACTAGGTATAATGAACCTGTTAAAGTTCCTTTTCCCTGTTAGAAGCAGTCTTTACAATATGAGTACAATGACCTGGTTAAAGGTCTGACCCTATTAGGAGTCTTTTACAAAACCTTGTTAAAGGTATATGGCTCACTTCCTAGGCTCACTACCCAATAGGATGAAGGCTACAACCTTCTGAAAGATGATATACACTATATCAAAATAAACTATTGTGATGACATTGTTGTCTGATCAGTTCCGTGTATGCGTGAATGCTCTTACTCTCTTAAAGAGCTATATCATATACTGACTTCATCATACTGCTCTTCTCTATCTTCCTCTTTCATAATAATCGACACTTGTAACATAACTTTACATTACATACTTATATGTTCATATCCGAATAGGAGTGACCCAAAACAATACTCTAGTCAGCCCTAAAACAAAATACACAACGCTTCTAAAAAAGTCATCTCAAGCGTTTTTACTAAAATGTTAATTACATCATTACAAACATATAACCAAAGGCGCTTAGCCATTACATTACAAAATAATTCACGCTGATCAAAACACTAGTCAGTTTCCATGCTCTATCTTCTGGATTGTTGGTCTACTAATCTGCCTGTAACTTCTTCGTACAATTGTTTTGTACTATGCGTGTCTGGATGTAGCATGTACACATGTCATACAATATATATCTGAACACACATATGCTAACTCAATCTCTCGCACATGCTGAATATCTCTGTTTTCCCTGTTTTCCATAGTCATTTTGTCTTTCATGACAGAAACTAAACATGACTTTGTTGCCATGATGAAAACACAAAATGAGTCATGCATCCTCAGGAAGTCAACTTGCCAACATCCTAAACTTTTTAAAAGATAAAAATAAATATCTTGTTTTGCATCACAAATATCTTTTATTAAATGATTTATAATTCATTACTTAACAAATATATAAAAATATTCATTATTTGATGAGTTATAATTTTTTTAATAATTTTAAATTTTATTAATAATATTTATTGAGTAATTCATAATTTATTGATTCGATAAATGTTAATTATATTAATAATATTAATTAAGTGATAATGTTAATAACTTAATTATATTATTATTACAATTAACATTTATAAAATTAAGAGATTTAGAAATTACTTAATAATATTATTAAAATGATACAAAATATAATGTTTATTACATACCAAAAAAGGCTACATTCCATAGTTTTCTCCAAACTATGTTAATAAAATGGTATAAGAATATCATTTTTATAGCATTACTTTGCTTACTTTTAACCAAGGAATGAAGAAAAAATAAGTGATAAAGATGATCAAATTCGAACCATGAAGGAATATTATGAGAGGTCATAAAAAATTAAAGGCAACATCTTTTACTTGACAAAAAACATTAGGTATTGAAACCTAAAGTCATAGCATCTTCATTTTTTCCTTTCACTTTCTCTTATACGAGCTCTACCTAGGCCTTGGCCGCAATGAGGGTTTGAAAGTTTTGGGAAAATTTGTGAAGAAATATGGACATTATCCAACACTATCTGATGCCATTCCCTTCATTTTTGTTGCTTTCCTTTCATGGTTTTTTACTGAGTGACGCCATTGAAGGGTTTGTAGAAGAATGTGGAGCTTTTCTGGGATTTTTTGAAGCTTTGAACAATTCATTGTTCCTCTCCCTAAATGCATCCTTCATTGCTCAAACTATTCAGTGTTTGCTAGGTGTCGCCAATGCTTGCTTTGAGCTCTGCCTAGGTGCCACTTGTGAGGGTTTGGAAGAATTGTGGAATTTTTCTTAGAGAGCTTGATGAGGTTTTTTTTTTTTTTTGAAGGATCTCCTCTAGATTCTTCTCATAGTGCGGCCTTCTATAGGTAGCCACTTTGAATTTGATTTATTGTAGCTCATTTTCCTTATCGTGTTTTCAATTAAAGAGATATGTCTATGAATTTGATGATAATTTTTTTTTTCTTTCTTTCCTCTGTAAAATAAAATGCTCCATGTATCCTCTTGCTCATGGATCAAGCTCTATTCTGGAGGCCGTGAATCATGAGATCCTTGTTGTGCTAAATCCTTTAAATATGATGTTTCCAGTTGAAACCCGTGACCATTTTTTACCAAGTTGTTGTCCTTACTTTCTAAATAGTGGCCTTCTTTATTGAAAGAAGCCGCTCTTGTATTGTATATATACTATTATATTATGAATTTTCTTCTATAAAGGAAAAGCAAGTCAGCCTCTTCTATATAGCTGGCTTTTCATGAAAGGAAGTTGTTGTCTTTATTTGGACATGCTTCTAGGTCTTTGAAACCTCTAGTTAACTCTTTTAGAAACACTATTTTCTCCCATTATATGAAGCTATCTATGCAAAATATGCTATCAAATTATGATGACCTCTCCTTTTGTTTGTGACTACATTTAAACAAAACTCTATCTATGTATATATATTGGATATGCTGAAAGGAGGGGTTCACTAGCTCTCTGAAATTGGTATTCTGTAGTAGCAATTTCATTATGTAAAAATAATGAAAGACCTTATATTCTCTGCCTCATGATGACTATTAGTTGCCTTCGAGGATGGTTGTGACCGTACCTTTCATCTGATTGCAATTGCTATTGTTGTGGTGGTACTTGCATGGTTCTATTTGTTTAATCTCTTTTACTATATTTTAGAACATGTTGATCATCATCATCATCTTTACTATTGTGCTATTTTTTGATGCAAACTGTTGTTCCTTCCTCAAAGTGGATAACACTGTATGTTAGTATTATTTATTTTATCTACTTAGTCACTTTCTCTTTGGATTGTACCCATCATTGTATTGCTGCACTTTATGTCATTTTTGTCAAACATGCTCCGTTATGATGCCTTGTGAAACCATTACCATTATGATTTTCTATTCACAACATAGAAGATATGTCCATAGTGTTTATTGTGCTTTAACTTTAAATATTGATTGATATATCTTGAACATGTGATCTGCAGTGCGCGTGATGTCCTTACATCTCTATGACATGTTTCAACTCTTCTCTTCATCACCGACTCTCTATTATATAGCCATGTTGCTTCATTTTATTGCTTTGTTTTATTGCTTTATATTTGATGTTACTAGCTCCTCATTGCCAATATCGGACCACATGTGTTTGATTTGAATAAATACCATGCTATGCAACTGAAAACAACTCTTAGAGCTACATATTCATTATTTTTTGGCATGCTGGGCTCAACCCTTATGGGACCCACTTGATTCCCACATGCTAAAATATTTAAATGAATCAATCAGCAATAAAACCTTCACCTATGTATACACATTTGAAAAAACCTATTTATACAAACCATGAATTTCATATGTGTTCTTTTCTTTTCTTTGATACATATGATGATTTCAGACTGAAATAATGCAATATAGGAGTAAATTATGCATGTACTGATGATGTATACACAAATATTTGGAATCTTGAGCTTTGACACCACCTCTCAATCTCCCTGCAGGTACTTTGGATGGAAAAGTAACCAGAAATGAAGATGCGACACCCAACTGCGGGGGTTCATCATCATGGGGCAGTGATGGATCCCTTGTCTTTGTTTATACTTTAATTTCTATATGCATCATTTCCTTTTATAATGCATTATGGGAGTCATTCCCATGGCTTGTGTGGGATATTACACATTTATATTCATGAATAAAGAAATTATTCTTTTAAATATGCAATGTTGTATGATTCTTATATGTTGTAAACTATCACGTCTTTTAGTGATTCCTTTATGGCATTCCTCTTTGGCAAAACATATTAATAACCGAGATGCACCCCTTAAAACTATCTGAAAAACATAACCTGGTCCACTCTATTGAGATGGAAAATAAAAATGGGTAACATTTATGGCGACATCTACATGATGCTTGCCTGCTAAACATATTAGACTAGCTGCCTTAACAAGTCCATTGGGTAGAGAGTCACTTATATAACCAAACATATGAATAATACACTCCCTTTATTATTGCAACTCACTTATAGACTGTAGCCTCCACTAGTACAAAAACAAAAATATATGACCAAATAAACTACCAAAAATTGTAGATAAATGATCAAATTTGGTCATGTGATCAGTGGTAGTTTATTGTCAGTCATTTATCTTGTGACCAAATTTATGACTAAATTATTTTAGTCATTTATTTGGTCATTTATTTAGTCATTGATTTGGTCATTGATTTGGTCATTTATTTTGTCATTTATTTGGTCATTTATTTGGTCATTGATTTAGTCATTTATTTGGTCATTGATCTGGTCATTGAATTATTTATTTATTTAGTCATTTATTTAGTCATATATTTAGTCATTTATTTAGTCACTTATTTAGTCATATATTAATTTATTTATTTAGTCATATTAGGGCACGATGGAATTGAACCACCATCCTCCTACTTGTAAAGTAGGTTCTCTTCTATTGAGCTAGTACTCTTTAAAGAATAATCATACCATGTATACTAGCACTTTCCATTAAACATGATTTCAAGTTTTTCCATCTAGAGTTCAAGGGTTATGAAAGTAAATGGTTATGACAATCATTCAAAAAAAAGTATGTCAAAGACTGTTATGAGGTAAATTTTTTGGTGTTAGAAGGTATTGAAACTAGTAGAAGGAGTCTTGGTTCCTTGTTCATTATTGGCATTGAAAGAAAAATTCATTGTTGTTGTAGACAAAATTAAGGTAGAGACATTGTGTTTTGTGTGTAAATGCAGTCTTTGCAAAGGCTGAACTTTAAGGATAGGCTAGCTTTTAGTGGAGGTATCCAAAGACCTTAGTGACCCTACTAACTCTCTGATCATTCCCATATTGGAGAAAGGAACATTGTTGCAAGGTTAGGAATTAAGGTAAAAATAGTGATTCTTTGTGTTGCATGACTGTACAGTCTGATGTTTTGAGTATAGTGACACCATAGAGGTGTATTGGAAGTGTAATTAAGTACCTTTGGATACTGACTAGTAAGATATAATACAAATTTCTTTTTCATTTTATCCTATACTCCTTGCAATCTTTTTGAAAGAGTGGAATTATTTGTTATCCGTATAAGCATTGTCCTAGTAAACTTGTGTTTCCCAAATACTAACTTAATTTAAATTTTCAGAGTTAGATAAAAGTTTTTTTTCTTGACTCTGATTTAGTGGAAACTATTCCACCATGAATAACTCAAGAATTGATTTCATGTCCTCATATTCTAGTGATTCACTATCAATTCAAAATGTGATAGATAATTTATTTTTTATAATAAATCATAGATAACCAAAGAAAGAAAATTGTAAACAGATGGTCATATGTGATTAAAAGAACTACCTCACCAATAAGAAGAACCAAGTCTTCACTCTTCCAAAACCGCACTATCTCTTGTTGGTTTTCCTCTAATAGAACCTTCATGAAATTTCAAGTGTTATTAATAGTGTTACAAAGACTAAAACTTAGAGAATTAATACAAATCTAGTTTTCCAATTAACCATGCTCGATTTGTTTAGAAGATATGCAATCGAGTTATCACTTTTCAACATTGTACGATATATCATAGAAGGCTTAAAGTGCATTCAGGCCTCTAAAAATTCTAGAACATTACTGGTCAAATATGGATCTCAAAAAATTGTGATACCATATTTATTGCTTTGAATTACATTTCGCTCACCTGACCCATGGGATTTCCAGGATTTTTAACAACAATAGCCCGAACGTCAATTCCATTTAAGCGAGTTGCTCTTAGCTATTCTTTGACTTAAGATATTTCCAATCCCCATCCTGTTGCCTCATTTAAGTAGTATGGAACCTACAAATATAGAAAATGATTAGTTAGTAAACCTTCTTAGAGCCACTGAGAACCAAACATGCAGAAGGCATCCCTGTAGTGAAAATTTCCAAAAAAAGGTGAAGAATGCCAATTCTTCTTATAAAGTTAAAATAAACCAACTGTATACATACATACCAGTTTCCAACCATGAAGGGCAAGAGATGTTGAGTACAATGGATACTATGGAATTGGACAAAGAAGTCCATCCTTTTTTGACCTTATGAGTAACTGCATCATCATATTGTTAGTAATAATTGAGAGGGGGGGTGAATCAGTGGCCTTAAAAATTTATCCTTTAAACTTTAATCCACCAATCAATACACCTCAGATTATTAAGTCCCTATAAGATGCATGCCTTGAAATACTTGAAATAATTAATTGTTTGTCAGTTTACCTTGTCTGTCCTTATTCTCTTTGATTACCGATAAGCAGTAAAACTTATTTACCGATACTCAGTAAATATCAAGAGTATACCAATCAATCTAAAAATGCATATGTGAAATGTAAAATACTAAAGTAATAAGCCATACACACATAACACATGGATTTTAATGTGGAAACCCTGTTAAGGAAAAAACCACTGGGACCGGTACCCCAAATTTTCACTCTTCTGAAGTGAGCCCTGTTAGGAGCCAACCATGTTAAAGGTTACAAACACACTATTAAGTGTGACCTTGTTAGAGGATTTTATACATATAGGTTGTCACTTAGTATTTGGCATCTATTTTTATACCATCCTTGAATCAACCTCCTTCTTAGACTATCAATAGGCTTTAGGAAAATCTTGCTACCATCCTTGAATCAACCTCCTTCTTAGGCTGTCAATAGGATTTATGGAAATTCAATGCTACTTTCATGAATCAACCCTTTTGGTAATCTATTAGGATATACCTCAATTATAGAAGATTGTTAAGTCCTACTCTATTAAGAGACTTGATGGTTCAATGGTTAAACTGAAACACTATGACCTGTTTCTAATGCAACTTTGAATTGCAGATTTTTAGATCTATTTAAATACAATACCTCTCTAATCAATGTATCAATTCAATTCCTTTGTGCTCCACAATTTCTACTTTATGATGGTGTGCTTCACTGTTCATCGGTGTGCAAAATTCTTTAGCTCTCCCTCAGCTTGATTGATTAGGACGTATGAAGTTTATCCTTCACCAGTTTCTCTTCAACATCCTCTTTCTATTCACTCCCCTTTTGTGTATCTGATGGCTTGCAAAAATGAATTATGCTTGTCTCTTATATAGACATGATATTCCTTAACTCATGATTCTTGATTCTTGATTCTTGGCATGAAAAATAATCCACCCAAATTGATTTACGACTTTAACTCTTGATTTATCTCATAGTTATCTTCTTGCCAACTGTATAAATCTTCTTTAAATCAATTACTTAACCATGGTCAAATAAAACAAATAAAACAACTAGTTAAGTCTATCCTTAAGCTATGCCAGCTAGATATTTTGTCATTTTCTAAACTCTTTATTCTGTCGGTCAATTTTGCAGTTCGTCGTCGGTGACAACTACCAGTTCCATCGGTGTAACTCCAGTTAGCTTCGGGATCTTCGTCCATCGAGAAACTTTTTTTTAGTTTTTTGGGCATCCTATGATTTTGATTTGTCAAGAAACACTTTCTTCTACTCGTCGGGCATCACTGTGACTTTTTTTCTACCTTTACTGATGGTGTGCATTCCATCGGTGTAGTTTGTCACTTAGTGAATACTTGACTTTTATGCATTGCTAAAAGCATAATCTTTGTTCCATTGATTCTCTAAAGTCTTTGGCATTATGTACATGACCGTACAAATGATATCAAGTTGACATCAATGACAATACAAACCATTAACTATTTTAATGTCTTGCATTATCTTCAACTTAACATTATCAAACATTCAATCAGTTACATGTCATCAATCTCTCCCTTTGGCATTGATGGAAACATACTATATTATCACACTATACTATTTCTAATACAATATGAAATACAATTGTTGAGATTCATCAAATTACCAAACAGTTTGTTTTGATAACTGATAAAAATGTCTGACCACTGGTAAGCTCCGTGTTATCTTAGATTTGATTCTTGCAGCTTTCTGTGTTTCTTATTTTGATGTGTTGTGTCCTCTATTTGTGTCAATTTCTCTCTTTTGACTTTTCTTCTTCTTTGATGTCTCTGTCTTTTGTTTGCAACTTTTATACAAATTCTCTTCCTATGGATATGATCTCTCCCTATTTGGAGTAATCTAATAATGAATAGTTTCTGATGATAATATGGATACATTCTCTCCCTTTGACAACAATGCCAAACACATATTTTACAAATATCTGACATTCATGTTAACAATTATTTTGTTCTATCCATAATATATTCCTTGAATTTCCCTTATCCATCATCAATACAACAATATGCTCTGGTGCTCGTTTCTGATATATACCTCTCTGTATATAGATGTAGCTTTGAAGTTCATCTTTTGCTTGCATCAATCATGAATGATATTCTGATAATATATGGTTGATGCAACCTTCAGTCCTTTACTGACTGGTAGACATGGGTTTGACCCCTAGTCTCTTTTTTAGATACTCAAATATATCCTTGGGCAGTGGCTTGGTGAAGATATCAGCCAATTGTTCTTTTGATTGAACATATTCAAGTAACACCTCTTTTTCTTGAACTTCTTCTCTTAAATAATGATATTTGATGGAAATGTGTTTAGTCTTTGCATGCATGACTGGATTCTTGGAAATGTTTATTGCACTAGTGTTATCACAATAGATAATCACTGGTTCTGTGATCTTCATATGCATACCTTCCAGCAACTGTTTGATCCATGTAATATTTGAGCATTTTGTAGCAGCAACAACATATTCTACTTCTGCAGTAGACTAAGAGATGCATCCTTGCTTTTTTCTAATCCATGTGACAAGTTTGTCACCCATAAAGAATGCTCCTCCAGTTGTGCTCTTTCGATCATCAAGATCTCCAGCCCAAAAATTGTTAGTAAACACTTTTAATTCAAATTTGCCTTCTCTTCTATACCATAAGCCAAATTCCTCAGTATTCTTCAGATATCTTATAATTCTTTTCACAGCAGTCATATGTGATTCCCTGGGGTTAGCAGAAAACCTAGCAACAATTCCTATTGTATGTGCAATATCTGGTCTAGTGTGTACAACATACATGATTTTTCCTATCATTGATCTGTACAGAGTCTGATTTACCTCTATTGTCTTGTCTTCTTTTGTTAATTTGCATACAGTAGCCATTGATGTTCCAATAGGTTTGGAATCTTCCATCTTGAATATTTTCAGGACCTCTTTGATGTATTTGGACTATGTAATAAAAATACCTTCACTTTGTTGAATGATTTGTAGAACAAGAAAGAACTTTATCTCTCCAAACATAGACATCTCAAACTCTTTTCTCATTTTATCAGCAAATGACTTGCATAGCATGTCATTACCTCCAAATATGATGTCATCAACAAATATTTCAGAAATCAAAGTGTTAGCATTAGTATCTTATTTCAAATAAAGATTACTATTTTCACTAGTCCTTATGAATCCAATACTTATTAGATAGGAATGAAGTCATTCATACCATGCTCTGGGAGCTTGTTTTAATCCATACAAGGCTTTGTGAAGTCTACATACCATGTTCCTCTTGTCTGAATCCACAAACCCTTCTAGTTGTTCAATTTATACCTCTTCTTCAAGTATTTTATTTAGGAATACGGACTTGACATTCATTTGATATACTTTGAATCCTTTATATGTAGCATAAGCAAGTAGTATTCTTACTCCTTCTAGCCTACCAACGGGTGCAAAGGTTTCTCCATAGTCTATACCTTCCTCTTGTGCATACCCCTTGCATACTAATCTTGCTTTGTTCCTTGTGACTTCTCCATTCTCGTTCAGTTTGTTCCTGAATATCCATTTTGTAGCGATGAAATTCTTGTCATCTGGTCTTGGCACAAGTGACCATGTATTGTTCTTCTCAATCTGTTCAGTCTCATCATTCATAGCACTTATCCATTCTTCATTATCTAGTTCAACATTGACAAATTTTGGCTCAAACTCACAAATTAAGCAATTTGAGTTTAATGACTTACTTCTTGTTCTTGTACTAGCTTTCTTATCTCCTATGATCTGGTCCTCTGGATGGTTGTTTCTTACATGTCTTGCAAGTATAGGTACAACTCTTTGTGTATCAGTTTGATCTTCATTACCTTGCACATTATTTTGATCATTATCCTAATCGTCGGTAACAACATTCTGACCGTCGATTGCAACATTTTGTTATTCTGGATTTAAGCACTATTGCTCAGGTAGAGTTATAGGTTCTTCACAATATACAAAATTGTTGTATTCTTCTTTTTCTTTTGTGCTTTCTAGCTCATTCTTTTCTACAAATTCATCAATCTTCACATTTGCACTTTCAACTATTTTGTTAGAAGCCTTGATTAGACATTTAAAAGCTTTTCTCTTGGTCGAATACCCCAAAAAATACCTTCATCACTTTTGGCATCAAGCTTTTCATTTCTATCATATTTTAAGACATAACATTGACTACCAAATATTTTGAAGTAACTTACATTGGGTGTTCTACCATACCATAGCTCATAAGGAGTCTTCTTTGAGTCCTTCTTCAATTGTACTCTGTTAAGTGTATAAACAGTAGTGCTAACAGCTTCCCTCAAGAATATTTGGGTGGTTTCCTTCTCTATCATTAGTGTTCTTGCACAATCAACTATTGATCTATTCCTTCTCTCAGAAATCCCATTTTGCTATGGTGTTCTTGGTGCAGAAACCTATCTTTTTATACCATGCTCATTACATAAATTAGTGAATTCATCTGATATAAATTCTCCTCTATCTGATCTTAAACATTTTAGATCCTCACCACTTTGTTTTTCTACCATAGCCTTATACCATTTAAACATCTTGAATGCTTCAAATTTTTCTTTTAGAAATATGACTATCATCATTCTAGAGTAATCATCAACAAAAAAAATAAAGTATCTATCTCCATAATAACTCTTTTCCTTCATAGGTCCACATAAATTAGTATGGACTAATTTTAGAATATCATCAGATGTATGGGCTTTGCTTTTGAAACTAGACTTTGTTATTTTACCTTTTTGACAATTTTTGCACATGATGTTGTCTGGCTTTGTCATCGTCGGTAAGCCTCTTACACTTCTTCTTTTGCTTATTTTCATCATGTTGTCAAAATTCACATGACACAATCTTTTGTGCCACAACCATATGTCTTCATTTCTAGTCATTAAGCAAGTGGGATTAGTATCATTCAGATAGAATAAGTTACCTTTGGTCTGGTCACCAGTACCAATCAATTTTCTTGATTCATTGAAGATCTTTGCCTTCTTGTTCTCAAATGCTACTCTGTGACCTGAATTATTCTGCTGAGAAATACTCAACAGATTATAATTCAATCCTTTTACCCAATAAGCATTTTCACATTTAATCATGTTATTCAGCATTATTGTTCCTTTACCTTCAATTGAACAAGGTGTATCATTTCCCATTCTTACTGTACCACCATTATAGTATTCAAAAGTGTTAAAATTTTCTTTGTCACCGGTCATATGGTGAGTGCAGCCACTATCTATAATCCAGATATCATTCTTACTA
>MU223206.1:1249040-1318903 GCA_018584345.1 Thuja plicata | reverse complement strand
TGTTAAAATTTTCTTTGTCACCGGTCATATGGTGAGTGCAGCCACTATCTATAATCCAGATATCATTCTTACTAACCTTAGATATGAGTGCAATTTCTTCATACCTTTCATCTTCATCTGAATCATCATTCACAACTACAAATACCATCTCAATTTCATCATCAGGTTCGGTGTCAGTATCTTCATCTTTACAAGCAGCTAGGTAGCTAGCCTTCTTGCCTTTATCCTTGTAGTTTCAGGTATCCCTTCTTTCTGATCTTTGGTAACGTCTATAATCTTTGTTATCACCTCTGTCAGACTTCTTCTCAAAAGATCTATCATCACTTCTGTCATCTTTTCTTTTGTTAGGACATCTTGCAATAAAGTTTCCAATTTCTTTACAATTAAAGCATACAAGTGGTAACTTGCCTTTGTATTTACCTTTGCCTCTCTATATTCTTCTGGCCATAAGTGCTTCTATTTCATCTAGATCTTCTTCTTCACTTTCAATTTCACTGTCCCTTCTAGATGAGCATCTATGATTGGATTTGCTTATTTTCATAGAAGACTTAAATGCAGACTCTAAAATTGGTAAGACACTATTTTCAAAGTTATTCATCTCAAATGAAATTAGTCTATCAATTAGGCTGTCAAGGGTAATTGTATTTTTTTCTACTGGTCTCATTTCTTGAATAGCAGAGACTCTAATAGCATATACAGACAATAAGGTTCTTAAGATTTTACTTACAACTGTCTCCTCTTCAAGTGTATCTCCAACACCTCATATAGCATTGACTACTTTTATTCTTGTGCTTTACTGTGTGATGTTTTCACCTTCTTTCATTCTGAGATCATCAAACTTTCTTCTAAGGATTTCAACCTTGGCTCTCAGAACATTTGTATCACCTCCATGTACAAGCTTCAGTTTGTCCCACATTGTCTTTGTAGTTTTGCAATCTTTGACATCTTCAAATTTAGCATTAGAGAGTGAGGAAGAAAGCTCTATAACCATGTAGTTATGCTCATGATTCACTCTCAATTGATCTACTGTCAATGGTCCTATAGGCAACACATATTCAGTATCTAAGTATTGAGTAATATCATTGCCAATACTTGATAAGTGGAGTCTTATCCTACTTTTCCATGAAGCAAAGTTGTCTTTGTCCAACTTGGGCATATCTTGTCTGTTCATCTTGTGATATTTACTTAGGTCTTGAAACCTTCCTTCTAAGCACACAAGCTCTGATACCAATTGTTAGTAATAACTGAGAGCAGGGGGTGAATTAGTGGCCTTAAAAATTTATCCTTTAAACTTTAATCCACCAATCAATACACCTCAGATTATTAAGTCCCTACAAGATGCATGCCTTGAAATACTTGAAATAATTAATTGTCTATCAGTTTACCTTGTCTGTCCTTATTCTCCTTGATTACTGATAAGTAGTAAAAATTATTTACTGATACTCATTAAATATGTAGAGTATACCAATCAATCCAGAAATGCATATGTGAAATGTAAAACACTAAAGTAATAAACCATACACACATAACACATAGATTTTAACGCGGAAACCCTATTAAGGAAAAAACCACTAGGACCGGTACCCCAAATTTTCACTCTTCTGAAGTGAGCCCTGTTAGGAGCCAACCCTGTTAAAGGTTACAAACACACTATTAAGTGTGACCTTGTTAGAGGATTTTATACATATAGGTTGTCACTTAGTATCTGGCATCTATTTTTCTACCATCCTTGAATCAACCTCCTTCTTAGCCTATCAATAGGCTTTAGGAAAATCTTGCTACCATCCTTGAATCAACCTCCTTCTTAGACTGTCAATAAGCTTTATGAAAATTCAATGCTACTTTCATGAATCAACCCTTTTGGTAATCTGTTAGGATATACCTCAATTATAGAAGACTGTTAAGCCCTGCTCTGTTAAGAGACTTGATGCTTCAATGGTTAAACTAAAACACTATGACCTATTTCTAATGCAACTTTGAATTGGAGATTTTCAGATCTATTTAAATACAATACCTCTCTGACCAATGTATCAATTCAATTCCTTTGTTCTCCACACTTTCTGATCTATGATGTTGTGCTTCATTGTTCGTCGGTGTCTGCAAAATTCTTTAGCTCTCCCTCAGCTTGATTGATCAGGACTGTATGAAGTTTATCCTTCACCAGTTTCTCTTCAACATCCTCTTTCTATTCACTCCCCTTTTGTGTATCTAATGGCTTGCGGAAATGAATTATGCTTGTCTCTTATATAGACATGATATTCCTTAATTCATGATTCTTGATTCTTGATTCTTGGCGTGAAAAACAATCCAGCCAAATTGATTTACAGCTTTAACTCCTGATTTATCTTGTAGTTATCTTCTTGCCAAGTGTACAAATCTTCTTTAAATCAATTACTTAACTATGGTCAAATAAAAAAAATAAAACAACCAGTTAAGTCTATCCTTAAGCTCTGCCAGCTAGATATTTTGTCATTTTCTGAACTCCTTGTTCCGTCGATCAATTCTGTAGTTCGTTGTCGGTGACAACTGCCAGTTCTGTCGGTGTAACTCCAGTTAGCTTCAGAATCTCCGTCCTTCAGGCAACTCTATTTTTAGTTCTTTGGGAATCCTTTGATTCTTCTTCATCGAGAAACACTATCTTCTACTTGTTGGGCATCACTGTGACTTTTTCTCTGCCTTTACTGATGGTGTGCAGTCCGTCGGTGTAGTCTGTCACTTAGTGAATACTTGACTTTTATGCATTGCTGAAAGCATAATCATTGTTCCATTTATTCTCTAAATTCATTGGCATTATGTATATGACAATACAGATGATATCAAGTTGACATTAATAACAATACAAACCATTAACCATTTTAATGTCTTGCATTATCTTCAACTTAACATTATCAAACATTCAATCAGTTACATGTCATCACATATGAACCTGTGTACATCATATCCATTATAATAGTAAGAATGCATACCATCCCAAATAGCAAGAAGCTCATGGGGAATATTACTAAAAATATAAGAATCCAAGCTAGAAAATTCTTCAGCAAGTGCTATAGTATAATTTACCCCAGGACTTGCTCCATTAGTCAAAAAAGGTCATCTAGATTGCAAGGAAAACCATTGCATTTAGCAATACCCCTAGAAATCTCATCACATAATAATTTGACACCCTATCAATGTAAAATAGGTTAAACACACATAAATAATATATAAGAAAACCATTTATATTGAGTATTTTCTTTTAGAAGTTGAAGTTTTGTAAACCACAATCACACTCAGGAGTTCATTTCATAGAAACAAAAACATAGCATGATGCAATTACATAAATGGTTGGATAATATTAGAAAATATAGGACCCTTGGACTAATTGTTGTCTTTTTATTTTGCACACTAGACAACTCAAACAAAAGACTTTCAAAACATGTGAATGGACAATTGGCAAGTAGAGATTAACTTGTTATTTTCCTTAATTTTTTGGAAAAGAGCATTAATAGTGTTGTTACAATGTAAAAATCACTCAAGGCAATAACCAAAAAAATTTAAGAAGCAAGAGACTAAGCATTGTCATGGAGCTCTGAAAGATAATGAAGCTGTTGTTTCCAAACACTAAAGGGCATTCATGAAGAACACATGAGAAATGACAGTTCACAAAGGCCATTCATGTTCCATAAGAAAGGCATAACTGTCATATGAGAAGAAAAAGCTATCATGGCTACTACAAATCACAAAACTATAATTCTAAATAGTTTTTTTGTTCAATACAATTACAACACAAGGATACATAATAATGAACATTGAGGTTCAAAACAACCATATAGATTACAACACTTAATAGTTCATCAATAGTCCAAGGATCAAAGGGCAGTCATATAGGAAGTTTGACAGTGACTTTTAATGAAAGAAGAGATGCAAGTTTCATGAACCATAGTCAAGGGAATACACAAAAACATAGGACAATAAAGTCCTTTGTGAAAGTCACAAGTAACATTGATTTCAATGTATGATAGCAGTGAAAGGAAAAAGTTGAAAGACAGTGACAAAGAGCACGAATAAAGAAATAGTGATAATTCTAATGCAATTATACAATGACCACAAACAATGAAAGGTGGTCAAGAATACTAATGGAGGACAAAATCATTATCAATGGATATGTCACTATTTTTTATTAGAGGTGAATAAGAGATTGAGATCCCTGATATACAGTTAAGGGACATCCCTGTTTCAACACAGCTATAACAACCAAGAAGGTTGTAAAGACAACACTGCCATAGACAATAAAATATACCATTCAAGTCATGAAAGGTATAGTGGATGATAATGTTTAGGCACGGGTATGTTTAAGCAGCATCAAAATAGAATGATACAGTAGCCAATTGACACAAAGAAAGAGATGTGAAAAAAATGGTTAGTATTTTAGACAATAGTCCACTACAGTCAATGAGAGATGTGAAAACAGTGATAAGAGCATAAAAAATACAGTGGGCAATATCTCAAAGATAGTTTTTTAATTTAAAATATTTCATAGGACAATGAACCAAAATAGAAATTTCCATTTGTGGGAAAGTAGAGTAAAAGATAATCATGGCATGACATGCTATCCAATTTTCTATACTAAACTAAGAAGGGACAGATCTATAGCATAAGACATCTCTAATGGTTATGAAGAATGTGGTTGTTCAAGGAAAAACTCAGAATTCTGATTGCAAGAAAAAAGTGACTGAGAATGGAGTGTTGATAGGTACACTATGGTGTCCTATAGTGCCAAAAATGATCAAAGATGTGAGCCTATCCATGAAGGATCCGGGCAAGGGTCTTGTTGATCCTCTACAACAAGTTATGAAGCCTTTTGCAAGGGTAAAAGATGACTTTCCACAATCAGCAAGGAGCAATATTTCCATTGATGGTAAAAAGTGCACAAATTTATTTTTTTATCCTAATAGTTTGATTGCAAGGAAAACCATGGTGTTTAGCAATACCCCTATAAAATCAAATCAAGGAAGCCACGGGTATTTTCAATTCTATAGATAACAAAAACATAAAACTAGATCGTAATACATAAATAGCATTTGTAAGTTTCTAGCTATTTTCTACTTGTGCTAGATGATAAATTCACTTGATGCAAAGGGCTTTGAGAAGAAAAGTTTAGCGCCCATCTCCATAATGATGCAGCTAAATTTTGTACAAAAAATCCAAAGAATTTGATGGTTTTTAAATTTTCTTTATGGGCCATATAACAAGAACATATGTTTTGTTTATTCTGAGAAATTGAAAGTAATCATTTTAAGGCAATTTAGTGGTTATAGCTTTTAGAACTTCTCTATCTATAATGGTCATCACTCTTCACATATGGAACAAATACTCGACAAATTGGAGGATCATAAACATACTAAATGAAGCTTGGGCAATACTAGACAGTCTCACAACATTTTCCATTAATCAATTCTATAAATAAGAAAATAAGTTGGCCGATCAACTTTCAAACCAAGCCATCCACCAACCAGAAGCTATAATCATAAAACCAATTTTGAGAGATGGCCAAATCTTCAAGCATATTAAGAAATCAAGAAAAATTAAATTTGCAATGGGTGATGGCAGAGATAAGGCAACCATTATCTATGATGGAAAGTATTAACAACTGAATCAGCTCACTCAACTCAAATCTGTCAGGGATTGACGATCTCTTCATATGCAAGCATTTTGTTTCTCACCATGCTAGCTTTAAGACATGGAGCCACTGTTACAGTTTTGTTTAATAGTCTAGCAAATGGTATTTATAGGAGGGATTATTGCAACCAAAATAATAATAAAAAATTTATCACGAGGATGAAGTCTTGTGGGCATATAGGAATTTCTAGGTTAGAATTTGTTGAAGGGAATAACAAACATCATGTCAACTCTAAATTTTATCTGGTAACATATTGAAATGATGACAATTGAAAAAAACTAGGGAACTGAAAGAGCATGCATTAATCAAACAGTCCATCATATAGTAATCCCTAGATACTTTAGCAGTACAATAGTAGTTGACTCCCATACCAATTCATGTCTCTTGCTTTTAGTCCTATAATGGTAATTATTTGATTAATGTTCACACATAAGCTCTTTCTTAAGTTATCATTCTTAGTTGACTAACATAATTTTTAAAATAGGTATCAACCCACTACAAAATTTTGATGGCTAGAAAAAAGAAGATACCTGATTAACTTGATCCATCTTACTTATGATATTAAGCCAAACATCTGAAAATTCATCTTTTAGGAGTGCAAGAAAAATAGGAAGTAATTGTTCAATTGTTGCCTCCTGCTAACAATAAAAAAATGCATTGCATGTGAGAGCCTCAAAAAACAAAGCAGTGCACATCACCAATACCATAATAATATTAAAGAAATGACTAATGAGTAATATATGACTGAGCAGTGTAAAACCATGCAAAATGTAAAATGTGACTAGGTCTCAATAATACCTCAAAGTTTTAAAGAATGTTGTAGATGCAAATTCAGTAGCATGCATTTAGGACAGAAACTCATCTAGTAGAATTTATGGTTAAATTTTCCAATGCATCTTTAGGTAAGAGTTGATAACCAATAAGATGGTCATATGGACTTCGGCCAACACACAATTCTAACATGGAATAAGCGTAGGTCCTCAGAAAATAAGAAAACTATGAAACCACTATCTAAGTATTGTTGCTACATAAAATTTATGGTCATTGTCTGGCATTGGCTGGAGTAGTCAAAAATTCATTTTGCCATACTCCCAAGACTATGGCTCTATGGTGGTCTAATGATAAGGTAATAAGAAATAACAAAACTTAGAAACTATATTTTTTTACCATAACATATTAAATGATAATATCATACAAAATGTTTTATAGAAATTATAGAATGTAGAAAGATGAGCATAAGATACAATCTACCAAATCAAATCTTACCTTCCCCAAAATAGGAGTCATACCCATGATAATAGAAGCCAAGGAAGAATGGACATGCTGTGAAGAATCTGTTGACAAGTCCTATCAAGACAAATCTAAATTCATGAACAACTAAACAATAGAAGTGGAAGTATAACAATTTTTAAAACAAGCATAAAGAATTCTAATGAAATTATAGCTTGTACAAATCAAATTACCTTCACACAAGGAAGTATGTGCTAGATTGCAAGGTGAGGATTCAATATTCTACAAAACTTGGTCACCTTTCCTGCAGTGGCAATACAAAAAATAGTGGTAGTCTTAAAAGACTAAGAAATGACAAATCTTAAACCTATCCAAAACATTTGACAATGTGTTAGTTTTTTAGAGGACAAAATGTAGCTACAAAGGAGGATGTGACAATAACATGTTCAATCTATTTAGCATCCATTGTTTAAGAAAGATATTATTAAAATAATAACAGTCATGTCAATATTTTTGGGGATAGGAGTACAAAAATTTGTTTTTTAAAATAGAATGGATCAACAATAGTGGACCAATCAATAATATCATAACAATTGACAATAATCATTCAATGCAGAAGTGTATATTTTTACATTGAAAAAACAAAGGATATACATAAGCTTCATTGTTGTTACAAGCCAAAAAGGTCACGGTGTTCTCAAAATTGATTAAGGTGTTATAAATGTATGTAAATCAAATATCAGATGCTATATGGATATGCAAAAGGTACTTATAAGATCAATTTGACAATCACCATACATATAAATGGTAAATTATGTCCATTGTAATGATATAGGAAGAAAATCATGATAACAATGTATGATAAAAGGTGGAAAATATATCATAGTGTGGAGATCAAAATAAAGTATCATGGAAAACAACATAGTATTAAATCTACAGGGAGCTTGAGTTCAACATGGAACAGTTTGGGAGATTGCAGTAATGTAAATATTGTGAATATTGTGTCAAGTACAAAGTGCATCCAGATTCAAAAAGAAAAGATAGATATTCCTTTGTGACTATTTTGATCAGAGTGCCAGATAATGAGATTGTCACTATACTAGTGCTATATTCTACAACAAAAAATATACTCAGAATAAATGATACCTGTTGCTGATACTAAGTTACATCTGCATGAGAGTCAAGTATCAAAAAATTAAAATAGTGGTGCATGAGAAACATATCTACAAGGTTCATGTGATTGATTAAAGGACAAGTTCTATGTCATTCAAGCCATGACAGAAAGAACAGAGGTGTCCAATGATGAAATAATGGGAATCTACTAGATAAAGAAGATGCATAAGTATAACAATATCTCCTATAGCCTTACATAAATGGATGGAAATATCAAAAGACAATAATAAATGAAGATACAAGAAGATTCATCATACATATTAGATTAAAATATCAAGGGAGAAGAATGGCATCAGTCTTGTCATAAGAGATCAATAAAGATGTAGTTTTGAATGTATACACTTCCGTATTTTGTCTTCCTTTTCATCATGGATACAAGGAAAATTGTATAAAAATCTCACATCATCCTTAATATCACTGAACAAAATAAATTTAAGGTGTCAGAAACCACATATTAATATGAATGTGACTAATATGGGTATATAATTTCAAGGAAATATTTTAGACACAATGGAATCATGATGTTACAGTGAATTGAATATACATTGTTAACCAGCAATTTAAGATTTGCAAGGAAAATCCAAGGTTTGAGAGAAACTATTTGAATAGTTACAGTAATATAGAAACTATTTAAAGATATCATGGATCAATATGCATATTTCTTCAAAGTCTCTTTTATTGTGTCAAAGGCATTTGATTATCCTTAGTGACTATTTCACATTATCATAAGGTAGTCTCAGTGTTGCAAGAGCATTATGACCATCAAGTAGTAGTCACCACTAGGAAAGTGGTACAGTCATGGAAAAAATAGTGACATTGCATTTTGTATGAAGCCATGATATGAGCAGGTATAGTTACATTGGTGATAAGCATAGAGTATTTAATGAGAAAGGGAAACTGCGTAGTCACGTGTAGGGAGAAAAAATATTAGACTTTCCCAGTTATGGTTTTATTGGTTGAGACTACACAAAGAACCAAATGTAGTAACAACAACTTTAGAAGACCATATTGTAAATGAACAAGGGAAAGTGGATGACCATGCTTGAGATTGAAAGATAGTTATTTTTGATATGCAAAGATACTTTACATGGGCACAATGGGTATTAGAAGACAAAAAAGAAAGCTATGATAGTGAGAATCTCTGAAGGAAACAATGATAAAGATAGTCATGCATCCAAAATGAAAAGTATTGATATTAGATACTATTATGATTAGAATATGGGAGGTTAACAAATTTTAATGAAATTGTGCATAACTATTGAACCGTTTTTTGGTGCAAGCACTAGTATTTTAGAGGAAAACTCTGGCAATGCTTCACTGAAATACAAAACTTTTTAAATTAGATCCTTAATATTTCCTTGTAATAGACATAATCTACAATGATTTACTTTGTTTCTAACATTTGCAAGATAGTGAACTAGCAAAAGTTGTAGCTGTAATAGTGCAATTATTGTGAAAACATTATGGAGATGAATATCAGAGGACCATAAAATATAAAGTCAAAGTAGTGCTACTCAATCAAACAAAATAGTGAAGGGTGTGGATCAAAGAAATGTTGAAGGAGATGGCCAAAACCAAGCAAAAAAGAGTAAAAACAATGCACAAAACCAATAAAGAGTTCATCACTCCTAAAGTATAAAAATAGTGGTAATTGTATTCATTGTTCAAAGACCAAAACACAGTGAGCCAAAGTGGAAGAAAATATTGATTATCAAATGTGGAGATGGAAGATCATTAGGGATAACAAACATTAATGTCCAAAACATGGGAAGATGGTAGCTTGATAGCCAAAAGCAATGATATACAATCATTGCAGAAGTTTGGACCTTCATTATCATGGTAAGAAAAAAGAATGTGGAGATCAAAAAGATAGTAGCATGAATGGAAAAATGTAAAAGCATAGGGAATTCATAGGAATTGTTTGAGAGGATGCCTCAAATAATTTTGGTCACGTGGACTATAATTATTGTAGGATATGCACAAAATGGATTAGTTTAAAAGGTTGTAGAAACATTCAGGTAAATTCAATTGGTAGGTGTAAGCCTAATTCCACAACCATTCCTAGCATTCTCTCTACTTTTGCTAAAATGGGTGCTTCAAAATAGGGTATGGACATCTAGTAAAGCATAATGGAAGGGATTATCTTTCAGAAATTATGCTTGGAAATTCTCTTGTAGACATGTATGCAAAATCTATATGGATAGACAAGGCGCATTAATTTTTTGATATAATATCTCAAATAAATGTGGTCTCATGTACTGAAATGATTGTAGGGTACACACAAAATGCATTCATTGAAAATTCTTTAGAAACTTTCATAAAAATGCAATTGGAAGATGTAAAGCCAAATTCTACAACCTTGATGAAGATATTTAGGCCTGATTGGGGAAGCATATGTCAGTGAATGAATCCAAGGTTCTTGAAGGCTTTGAAGAGTCTAAGGAGAGGTATGGGGTTTTTCTAAGGTGTCCTTAGAGTTATTTGGGACTTGTGAACTTTAGAGACCCTATTTTTTATTTAAGCATAATGACTTGTGAAGGGGAGCTTGGAGTGTGTGAGAACATGGTAAAGTTGTGATTGAACATTAGTCCTTGAAGATTTCTTATATATTTGTGATCACTATGTTGAAGGTAAACATTTTTATATGTCCTTGTGTTGTGATTTGTCAAGGATAAGTTCCTTTTATCCATGCACTGAATTGTACAAGGATTTAATTCAAAGAAGGCTAGGAAAAGTTGTCTAAAATGGGACATGCCAGTGATAGTTGTATTTGGTTATGTTGGGTCCATCCAATCATGTTGGAACATGAGTTAGGGGCTTTGGAACATGTAGTAACATTCTATGATGTGTCCAAGAGGATTGGGGAAGATAGGGAACTCATTTAAGGTGTCTAAAGGTGACTGTCTCAGAGGTTGGGAATGACTATCATAGGGACAATAAATGGGGCATTGTCTGATTTGTAAAGTAACAAGTCCAAGCTTGCAATATAAGATTACAACCTACTGATAATGGATGAGAGAAACCTCTCCAAAAACCTATGAATAGAGTAAAAATTCATCACCCAAAACAAACAGGCTTAAATAATTTAGCTTTACAAAAAACTTCAGCCACATCAACATTATGAATATTGTCCACCAAAATAGAAACTTGAAATTAGATGAAATTGAAATTGAAAAAATAACAAAATAGGTTATCATGTAGTAATCAGATGAAATTGAAAAAATATTAAATAAAAAAATAGGTTATCAATTATTATGAAATGTTTCAAACAATCTAGACTTAAAAACAAAAAGATATAATGTATTGTTGTTTCTTTAAACTAAGCCACAATCAACCTTCAATTAGAGCATAGAAAGAAGCCTAGGTACTATAAGGCTGTTGCACATATGAAATAAAAAATGGCCACACAACTAACATGTTGGAGACAAATTTTTGAGGAAACAAAGTGTGTGCTTAAAGTTATACCTGAGTGTCTTCCTTTATTTTTAGGTTTTTCCCTGCAACGTCTAACAGGTCATTTATAACCTGCAAAAAAATCTAAGTGTCAGAAACTGAACTTGACTTGCTCCATAGTATAAACTTAAAGTACTGCTATCCATGAAAGCAACATTCTAGCATATACAACTGTTATCAAAGTAGGAATACCCATTCTTTAAGTCTAAATATATAATGATACTCTGACATGATATTTAACATTTGAAACCAACTCTGAATTTGTTTGAGGATTTTTTTCCTGCTATCTATAGAAACAATATTATTTTTTCAAGCGCATCCAAGAACTCAAATAAGCAAAAAACTATTATACCTTGGACCATAGAAAACTGCAAATCATTATAATAAAATTATTAGTGATATCTTCCTGGTAGATAGATTATACAAACATATAAGATTTCAGCCAAACTGATACAAAAGTTTGATAGTATTTACCAACATGTATCTTCATGGACTATTTCTCTCCAATTGGCTACTTTTTCATGAATTTTTCAAAAATTGCATTCAACAATTAAATAAGTGGCACTAGGGATGTGTATAGTTATCCTTCAATATCAACTAGGATGATTGTGGTATTTCTGTGGTAAAAAGTTAAAAAGAATGACATGAATATGGAAATGGAACAAGGCAATTAGTTAAGAGTGGCTGATTTTGTGAAGTCTATTCCTTATCTATTTATTAATGATGTTTATTTGTTTGGTGTTCAGTATTGAGTACACTATTGATCCTTTGTAGATGTACAATATATGTTTAAGTTGGTTTGAAATTGAGTATAATTTCCAACACCTTAGACTCCCAACATTACTCCAATCCAACAAATCTAGAAAAAGCAAAATAACCATTTAAATAATGATGCCCAATAGATCTTCCTAAGCATATAGATTAAGACCAATTCCCATAAACATTTGCAATAACAATTCTGACAACCTTATAGCACTAATTGAGCATGCAAAAGATTATAAAAGACAATCCATTCTCACAATGAAAATCGCACCAACATAGACTAAATCAATATAAAAATGAGATCAGATGCCTTTTAAAGTGTGTATATTTGTTTAAATGATTATCAGGTGTCCCCATTTAAGATATAATTCAAAATTATTTGATATCCAACTTTGAAGTGTATTTGATTGTTTAAATTATTTTATGCAAATACCAGTGTGATTATACCAAAACAATTAATATAGTTTCTCTAGAAACAACAAACTATCAACCACTACATCCATTAATTTTAAATTTGGCTACATCTCATGGCATAGATTCCCTCCAAGGACATAAGAACTTGCCAAATATTTAATGTGTATTGATATTGGTCCTCGGGTATGGTCTATAGATTCATTCCAAATACATAAGAAGTTAATGTGTATTGTTGATGCAAAGGCTCTAGGAAAACTACAACAATCAGAAAAACACCAAAGACTGATCAAACAGAGTGGGCATGGATGAGGTTACAAAAAACCATCATTGGTTCACTAGAGGGTCACTTCACTTGTATCCAAGGAGGGAAAAAAGATACAAACCAAAATTAGTTCTTGGTAACTTGTTATTTTTGGATGCTCTCAACATGAAAAGACTCCCTACAACACAAGCTCACTATCCACAAAGACTCAACACCCCATTCACCATTACTTGCATTGTCAAGCCTACAATCCTAGTAGCCTATTTTGTGGTTTCTTGACCAAAACTCCTTATACCTTGACCATGTGAATAAACTAGATGCATTTGCATGTATCTTTTGTCAAGACATGAAACATATATCAATATGGATGTGGGGTATTTTGTGACAGTAGCACCAACAATGGACTACACACCAATTTAGGCCTTCAATTAGGCCTCTTTTACAAAGGACCTCCTTGAACTATTCACTATTCTACATAACCAAGACCACCATCAGTTGACATTCCTCTCCAAAAAAACCTTTCCACCATTCTTTTCACCTAAACCTCTCAAATTTTGTCCCAGCATTGAAGTTTGCAATCACAGTCAAGGAAAACAAGACATTTTATTGATACTTGCAGACCTAGGGAATCAAATCTTTCCTTCCAAACTTGGTAACTCACTCATTTTAGAGAAATCTCAAAAATTAAAAAAAATTAAGGAAAAATCTTTCTTTATTGGTCTTCAAGATCCTTGCACAATTGAATCTCAATTCATGTTCCTATGGGAGAAGCAGAAGCACATAGTTGCATAGCTTGTACATCAAATGGTTTTCCCATAAAACATTATGATGATGCTTATACTTAGCATTATGAAGCTAGTCAATAATTTTGTTTCATATAGTATGTAATCCCTCAAATAAGTTGCATTATCAACTTATAGTAACTTTTAAGGTATTTCTTTAGGTGCATTCTCTCACTATACAAAATATTGCATTCCTCCATGCATGACATGCTCCTCATATATACATAACTGTTCATCTATATACATTCATCCAATCAGGCATCAAGGTGACAATACCTCTATATGTGCTTCCCTTTGAGCATAAAACTAACAAACTATGCAATAATCTGTTGAAAGGAAAAAAATGCAAACAAACATCCTACTGTAAGCGTAAAGAAACAAAATCCACAATAATTGTTACAAGAAATGTAGCCTTGATTACAGAAAAGAAATTTCTATATTGGTAGCTTTACTATTAGTACTATGTTATCCTAGAAATAACATTCCTAAGCTCTGTACTAAATTTACCTATGCAATTTAGAAGACAATAGTAATATTGCAGACATTAAATTTGGATTGATATGTGATGTATGTGCTGATAAATGCAATGTTGACATTCTGATTATGATATATATCTTGAATCTCCCAAAAGTTGGTGCTAAATTGATGTCATAAATGTGGTCAACCTGCAAGGGAAATAATTCCATACTACCAAGTAGATATAGGAATATATAACCACTTAGTAGAAAAACAACTTCAATAAATCAATCTTTAGAAATAGATTATTTATTCTACTCTAAGTCCCAAGATCTCCTTTGCAGTCCTCTTACAAAAGTAGGGCATGTTTGCTTGAGAAAAACTAAGGGGTAAATCCTAAATATGAAAATCAAAATGTCCCACCCATTTTCCTTCCCTGGAAGATCTTCCACAAATTCTTGCTCCTAATCACTTACATCTAGATCCTTGTTTAATTTATCCTTTGCCTCATCTACAACATATATTTTGTTAAAACTTCCAACACACATGCATCAGTTCCTTTAAGTGAGTCTAGATATTGGAACTTATTTTCCTTTATATCAATGATAGCCAAGCACCAGTGTATTTCCTTATAGATAGGTTTTCACAATAAATAAGCAATATTATTTCCCCCATTTGTGTAATTTTTCAACGATGGATTAGAGAGATATGAAAACTTTTCTGTCCAAACCCTTGTTATAGAGGGTTTTAGACTCACTTTTAGAAAACAATGATATCTTCATCAAAACTCAATGAAAAAATACCCAAACCAGATCCATTATAAACTAGACTCAGCCATATTTCCAACCATATATTTCTTGTGTCAAAATTATCTCACATAAAATCACAGCACATACTGCAACAACAAGATTGCAGAAAAAAATGATGCAGAAAATAGTAAACTTCCACAAAAATGGATTAAATTTCATGAGAGTTAGATAAAAAAAAACTAGATTCAAAAACCTATGAAACCATATGGATTAGACATCATGAAGTTACAGTATGGAGAAGAATAATTATCTGCAACATTTAAAAATAAGAAAAAATCACAGGAAAGCAATTAAGTTTTTATTAAAAATCATCTCCAAAAATTCTCCAAAAAATCCAAATCCCTTATCTCACGATGGAATTATGTTTAAATAGACATAAAAAACCATTATGATCATTTGAAATAGATCAAAACCAACCCAAGACCTCCAAACTACCTTTTGACAACAATTTTTGCACTTATACAATTTTTGCATTGTGACAACATTACAACTTTTTCCAAACTTGACCAAATAGCCTCAAAATCTTTCCAATAGACTCCAAAGCTCCTAATTTGAACTTAGACACCTAATTAAAACCTTACTGCATCATGATTCATAATTTTACTTACTTTGAACTTTGTGCTAAGTGCTAGTGATTGATTATTTAAGTATATCAAGATGCTCCAACATATTGATGATAAAGAGAAACTTATTCATTACCAAATGAGTGTCCTTACCATTGAAGAAGAGACTTCTTGCTAGGATTTCTATATGCTCAAGAAATTTTTGGAAACTTGGGGTTTGAAGTATTGTGGCACAAGGACATTATAAGGATATTATCCTTCTAGCCACTCTTTCCGAACACTGTTGGCCTTAATTGTAGAAATTATGTTCTTATTGTCTTCCAAGATATCTAGAAAGAAGTCTTATTATCCATTTTTCAATGTGGCAGGTCCTTGTCCCCCTTCCCATAAGGAATTCTTAGCGAATATTTAACTAATTATAGTTATGACATAAGACAAAGAGGATGAAATGTAAGGATATTGTTGGCAATTTGAATACATCGAATCATAAAAATAAAATTGTCTAAACAACATTATAGTTTGAATTTAAGTTTACTAGAAAATTCCACTTCCACAGTCAGACAATGAATCATATCCCAAAGGGGATGCCTATAAATCATGAAATTTCACCATGTTTCATGTATTACCATTGAGGGGGTATACATGGAGGAGGCAAGCCAACAGAAGTTGGCATAAATTAAATATTATTAAGAGGGTTGGAAAGCAATTGCTAGGAAAAATAATTTCAAGACATCGAGTGTGTTGTTCAGCTCTTCTTGGTAGTTCCAAATGAGAACTAAACTATCGTGAACAAAGTGAGGATTAAGAGCCACTTCATTAATAAGAAGCAAAATGTTGTAGATTAGATTCTGATTTTTAACATGTTTGAATAAATATTCAAGAGAATTGGCAGTGAGAATATAAAGGAATTGGGCCAATGGATATTATTATCTTATTGACATTTGAAGAGAAAAAAGTTAGATTAAATGGAGCCATTAATAACCATGCAACCATTAATATCAACAAAGAGGGGTTGAATGTGACAAATGACCTTGGGAAAAGGGCATAGATTGCATAATTTTTATCATACACCTTGTCAAAATGCAATTCAATCAAGATGCTATGTTCTCCTATTTGTTTAGCCCACTCAGCCATTTCCCAAGCAAGTACCAATGTGCATTATGTAATTCCCCTTCCTAATTTTTTTAGGTCTTTCAATTTATTGAGTACTCGTGTTTCTAATTATTTTAACTGTAGTTGTGCCTAGAATCTTATAAGAGGTATTAACAAAACTAATGAGTGCTTCAACTCTGTGAGCATCACCCAGATGAAATTAGTGCTAAGTGTTCCATTCATTCTCATGAGAGATGAGTTCTTGTGAACCATGACTCATGAAACAAGGGTCAATGAGTTTAACTCAAAACTACATAGTTGTATCCTGATAGTAATATCACAATGTGGTTACTGGTGAAGGGCCATGTTAATTTTATTTATCTGTCAGTATTCTTATATGATGTTCACAAAGATACTTACCTGTGCCTGCTCTATTTATAGTTAATGTGGCTAATATCAACCATCATATGTATGTTGGTGCCAACATGTTAAGTATTGTTAGTTCAGAGCCTCTTATTTTTGTCTGCCTGTAAGTGTTTATAAGATGATCTTAGAGGAAGTATTTTGACTCTGTGTGACTGAGATATATGTTTAATATGTATTGAACATCAAGCTTTCTGAACCAAAAAGGACATCGTCCGATGAAAGAAGTGGTTTCAAAACTAAAATAAATTTTGATTTCCTTTTCTTGTCTGATATGGGTGCCATGCCACTCAAATTTATTTCACTAAACAACAAAAATGTCTAGTCATCTTCCAACTAGTTGATCACTTGGGGATGAGAAATGTTGTTCATGTTCTTACTAATTATGCTTCAAATTTTCTCACCATCAGAAGGCTTCCAGGAAAACACAACTGACTATGTGAAATTTAGATGGCTCATATCAACTATGAACAAGGAAAAAGCAATAACTGACTAACACACTCGCAAGTATACACAAGCCCTCAACTTAATGAATAATATATTGAGACTGAAAGGAGCTTATTTGTTCCATAATTGTGTTCTTTACTAAACATTCGATCTCCATGTAACTGACTTGATACAAAGATTCCATATAAGAGAATGGTTATCCATGAGCAGAAAATTAGTCTTAGATAATCATACTTGATTTATATTCAAAAATTTAGAATTTTATTTGAGATGAATTGATATAATATCATAAAATAAATGGCACTTGAAAAATATAAAAGAGTTTTTTATATTGTAACAAGATTTGGGCAATTGGTACCAAAAATATTATCTTTCTCCCCAGTCTCAGTGAGTCAAACCTATGAGAAATGATGCCTAGCTCATCAATGTCTACCATTGAACCACAACATTCAAGAAAAAAAAAGGCTGGCCACTAGAAAACCTAAAGCACATTCAATGTGTGTAGGAAATTTTTATGTTAATAAAAGTAATGACAAATAAGGAAAAACACGATGTACTTTTTGAATGACCCTAACAAAAGTGAAACAGTTGATGAGCCAATGCTTCAGTATTGATTCTTAGGAGATTTAAGTTTGGAATGAATGGTCTAATAAAGTCTGAAGCTTCACAAAGGAGAACTAAGGAGTCAATAACAGGAACACTGTTCATCAGCTTCTTCCACTCAATACAACTTCAATTATACAACATCACCATTTACTTAAAGTTTAAACACAATAATTATGGTATCCAATGTAAATGAGTTATTTTTCTACCAAACTCATCTTTCTTGTGATGTTAAATAAAGAATTGAATACTACCCAGCATAATATATGTAATATGTGGGGAGCATTCCCTCTTAGTAGATATCCTATATGAGAATCTCTTAGTAGGTTCATTGTCAATATCTTAATACACTAGCTTGTGCAAGAAGCCACCCTTTTTGTTACCTATGTGCATCAAGCTATCTCTAGTGAATTATTCTATTTCAATGTTAACATATGCTTTTCAACAACTCTTGGAGGAAAGTACTTTCTCAAAGCCTTGCAAGTGTGAGTGCAATTGCTTTTTCTTGGTGTGCAGGCTCCCCCACATTTCTATTTTTTAACTATAGTTGTTCAATTTGTGGATGCAAAAATACTACAAGTAATACTTCAGTTTCATTCCCTCTCAATAACTCCTAAGTGTAATGAAACACACTTATATCAAAACTTCATAAATTGACATTCTAAAAAAAAAACAACATCTTACTTGAATTCTTAACCTTAGAGTCAGACTATATGAACCCAAATAGAAAATTCCAAGAGGTTTCAAACAAAAATCAATGAAATCAGAGTCACCAATCTCAACTTTCAAAATAATTAAGGAAATACAAAATTATGAGGATACAAAGTCAAACCATCATAAATGGCTAACATAGATAGATAAACCACATCATTTTCAATTCCAATAAGCAGTCATATTCAACCATCAAAGTCATAATTAAGGTGTTATAGCCCCAACAAATTGGCCATTCTGAACTACCCAGTGACAAGCACTAACAAACTATTTCTTGGATGGTGGGAACAGTGCCTCATCCTTTTTCTTTTATATTCTAGACCATTGTATGTAGATGTATGGCCCAATCTATAAATATAAGAGATTAATAGCTTAAAATCTCCTCTCAAGGATAGATTTGTGTACCTCTCATATCAGCACTTTGTTGGTCTTGATATTGTTTAAAACATTAGTCTTTCTTTATGTGTCAGTATCATTGTTCTTTTTTTCTGCTTTAATTCTGCTTCTGTCATTACAAGTTAGATTTAACCATCTAATATGATGTTCATTTGATTAATCCCACCAACCAGAGCAGCCAACTGGCTGAAGAGTGCCACACCATTGAAAGGTTCCAACCATTCCCATCAGATTTCCTTTAAAATAGTTGAATTATATTAGTTATATATTTATATTTATGGCAGAGAAATGACTCCCTATAATGGTAATCAGTATCAATCTATACATCTTGCAAATATATTGGCATAGATTTGATATGAATACCACAATAAAATTGCTTCCATCATATAGCCAGTATCTATGGATGATTGTGTGAGCAATAAGAAAAGCAACTTGTTTGATCATCTTGTCGTAGCAACCAGAAGAGCTGCCCATTTAATCAATCTGCATGCATATCTTCTATATGGAATAGCATTGAACATGTCTGTCTTGAAGGGTATTTTATACCTTTGATTTTGAACAAAATAAGATACTTAATATGAATGTCCAAAATCAAAACCATGGGATTGTGGCTAGAAGCCCAAATGGCTACTCTTTTTGTTGTACATCTCCTTGTTCAGGGAATGGCTATCTATATCTCTCCATAAGAGAAACACCTTCTAATAACAAAATAAGTAACAAAGCCGTGCATTTTGGACTACAAAAAAGCAATTTATCAATAGTATAGTCTAGCATCATCACAAATCCACATGTGATGAAATGTAATTGTGTACTAAAATGTCATGCCCTTGTCTTGTGAGATAAGTTGCAGCTTTAATAGATGACATTAACGCTATAAATTTGTATAGGAATGAATATAAGTGCCATGAACTTAATAACATTTAAGAACAACAATACATGGCCTATAGATATCATTCTATTAATGAGTGTGGGAATCTTCCCAACTCCTTAGATGAATAGGATAAAAATTTTAAATAGAGAATGCATAGAAAACTGATGGTAATGCTCAAAGAGGCTGGACTCACAAGACCTCTTCTTTCATTATAAAATATTCCTAGTAGGAAATCCACCACTTTCATGTACATAAACAACTCCTAATGACAAAAGAAAGAATTTTAATTTATTCTGGGATTTACCTAATTTTAAATTTTCTCATATCTATAGAGTACATCCCAAGTTCTACTAGCTGTATGGATATTTATATTTTCATGAAACAAAAAATTCAATAAAAATCTTTACTATTGGGTAGATAGTTCTTAATCTTAATATGAGAGGGCCAGTCTTTCTTTACTGTGTGGAGTCTTCCCTATCCTCTTAGGTGCCTTGAGATCAAAGCTGAAAAATTGTGCTATGGGGAAAATAATTCTTTATCCAATATTCATGGCAGTATTTGTTGGGATTAATGGGAAGTGTGTACTGAGAGGGGAGGGGTGAATCTGTACCTCTAAAATTTTTGTATCCTTTAATCAATTAACCTTTGTAATCAATTGTGTATCCATTCAATATGATTTATACTATCTTGATGTGAGTTATATCAATTTATTAACTTAACATACATGTGAACATTCATAGAAACATTCATAAAAGTAATTTGACACATAACACAAGATATGATATTGCAGAAAACTCCTATAAGGAAGTAAAAACTATGGTGGGGATGACACCCACAAAATCTTCACTATCTGCAGATTGGAAGGGGCTGGTTAAGGCTTACAATTTGATCATTTTTTATGATCTACCCTATTAAGAGTATCAGTGGAGACCTATTAAAGTTTACTCTATTAGGAGCTTTAGCAACACTGTTGAGTGTGCACTCGATTAAGAGATTTGTAGTTGGACTATTAAATCCATATTCCTTGAAAGGATTTTTACACTTTGCTCCACTTGTTAGAATGATAGAAAATTACAAATTTACCTAGTAAATGCAACCTCCTATTGCTGATACAGGTCCAATTTAGTTTAAAAAAAAAATTATCACCTAATTGTGATTGAATAATACCTCTGATTCTTGGTAGCCTCTGTTCTTGGTTCTGATAACCAAATTCACCTTTTGTTGTTCTGGTTCTTAAAAATCTCAATCTCATCCATAGATGTGCTCATAGGCTTCATTAATGTTCTCCTCTCTCTTCACATCCTCAATAATTAATTATTGCATCATATATTTATAAGATGGATTGACATCATCAAGTTTCAAGAAAAACAATGTTAACTCTAAGATCAGGGTTACAACTTGTACCTAGATCTCCTAGTCTATGTGTTTTAAATTAGTTAGAATGATTAAAGAACTTATATTAATGTTTCTTGTACCTAAAGAAATGGATTTTAAAAAAAATCAATATCCTCTAAATAGAATATACTTTCTTTATCCGACGTAGAAGTCAGATCCACTTTTTGTGGGCTACAACTTACTTTCAGTTTCTGTTTGTCAATTATGCTTTGACTTTCTTTCAGTTTTGTTCTGTCGGTTGCACTTAATTTAACTATCTTGTCAATTTGCACTTTATGTTTCATGTCAGTTTCCTCTTTATCTTTCTGTCTTTACATTTTGTCTTTGCATTTTTGGTTTAGACACTAAGTTGTGTTGTCAGTTCTCTTTGCACTTAGTCATCTTCAGTGATCTCTTTCTATCTAATCTTTGGTTTTTTCTTGTCCTGTCTTTTAGTGTATGCTTACCAAAAGTGTTTTTTTCATACTAATGACAAATTAATGTCATCAATCTCCCCCTTTGACATTAGTATCAAAAACCGATATGTGCAAAATACTAACAAAATGTTAAGTATATATAACATAATCCTTAGTCATTTTAATGACTCCCCTATGTATATGCTAGTATATTTTTACATATAATATATTTCCTTCTACATATCATTTTCCATCTATATATATCATTTTCCCCATGTAAATTTACATATACATATTTACCATTTTCCCATTCAAATGAATGAATGAATACATATCATTTTTCCCTTTTTTTATGTAGTACTCATATCATTTTCCCCCTTTTTTGATATTAAGGGAAAAGGTCTATACCTTAGAGTTTATAAAAAATATGGGAGTTTGAAGACTTCATGTCTTCCTTAATTTTCTCCCATTGTTCTTTTAAGTTCTCTAGATCCATGTGCTCAAGTGTGATCTTGGAGTGCATGTCATCGATGTTGTCTGCTACAGACATCTCAGGAGTTGCTATCAGTTGCCTTGCTGAACTAATATGTTGTTGAAGCAGTGTAAGGTTTGGTAGAAGTTGAGCTTGGAGCTCAGTTACTTCTTCCCTAAAGTGTATCTCTACTTCCCACAGTTCCTGCCTTAACCTTTTTATCTCAATTATTTTCTCGTAATGCAACTTAACTGCATTGTCTCCATCAGTGGTTAAGATTTTTGCACATTTTTCTAGATCTGTATCCAGCTTTGCAATGTTGTCACTGGTCTCTTTAGTGAAATTTTCTAATGTGCTCAATTTTTGAATCAAGGTTATAGCTTCAGTTATAATTGGATCCAATTCAGTAATGAATTTTGATAGCTTTACCTTATTGACCACCTATTGACCACCACTTCTTGGTTGATGTTTTAAATGAGCTTCTATTGGTACCTCTGCTCTGCTCTCTCCTCAATTGCCTTCTCAACATCAATATTCTGAGTTGTTATTGCTTCAGTTAGAGTGGCTAATTAATCAAGAATTGTCTTGGTTTGATCAATATCAACATCGGGTACAATTTGGTGCAATATGTTTCATGTTGTCTCTAGTACCATGGAGTCTCGGTTGTTTCTTTAGCTTCTCCTATAATGCCTTTCTTTGGCATATTTCTCTATATTCTTGTAATGCTTCAAAATAAAGTGTAGATGGGTCACACTTTGGTATTTCAATAAGTTCATCCAAGGTGACTTCCAAATTATTCTTCTTTGATTTCTTCTTCTTCTTTTGTGAGTCACTTTAGTGTAAAACCATTGCCAATTTCTTGGCTTTCTTAGTTGTGCTCGATGAAGTTACCTGTTGTGCTTCTTTTTGCTTCTTTGTGTCAGTTTTAGTTTGTCAAGTGTTTGTAGATGTCTCTGCATTCACCTTTACATTGTTGGTAGCACCTTTGTTGGTTTCCTCAAGAGCACCATCTTTAGGTTTGTCTCCTTCATCGGTGTCCTTAGCTTCATCATTCTTTGATTCTGCATTCTTATCTATTGTGTCAGCATCCTTTTTTGTATCTCCTCTAGTAACCTTATCAGTATCAGTTACATTTTGAGTGGCTCTAATGTATTTCTAACCATCGGTGTTATCTTTCTTTTCTTCTTCCCCTGCATCGTCGAGAGTATCCATTTCTGGTGACTTGTCCTTCTCTTGTAGAATATTGATAGCTTGTATCAATATTGGCATGTTGCCTGGAATGTTTACTTGTGAAGTATCAAATGTTGTGGCTTGTTCATTGGTTGTTTCCTTTGCAATAGTGACATCTTCATCTTTATTAACTTCCTCTACTGGGTCATCGATAATGTCAATGATGTTAGTATCCACAATGTTATCATTTGTGGTGTCTGGCCATGATTCATCTACAACATCTGCATTCTTGTTGCCAGTTGTGTCATCTTCTTCCTTGTCTAACTCAACAGATGTGTCATCTTGAGTTGCCTTATCAACATCTTGTTGTTGTAGGTTTTTGTTGGGGCTTTCCTCCTCAGTAGGTTTGTTCATAATTTTACACCATTTCTTATGGATGTCCCGTTCAAGCTCTATAAGCTTTCCTTCAATAAATTTATATGCTCTCAACTTTGGTGAGAACTCCTTTTTGTGTTTCTCCATCATTTCATCTATTTCTACCTTCTTTGATTCAGGTGGCATGAGAGTAACAAGTACTCTTTCTCTTATTTCCTTCTCATTCTTCAAGGCAAATGTCCATATGGAGTATAGTCTGTCTAAGACTTCCCTCAGTAGATTATTGCCTTCAAACTAAATTGGTACATATTTAAACTTGTATATTGTTGCTATGATGGCATCCTCTATTTTATTTTGATCTTCTGGATCTAATTTTAACCATCTTCTAATCTTAGAATCTGTTATAGATCCTGAATTTGCAATAGATTTACAAATGTCATAAATAGATTCTAGAGCTTTTACCTTGACATTTTCTGCCTCTACACCTTCATCTTGCTCGGTTTCTTCTATTTCCTCTTGAGTTCTGATGAACTTCCTTCCTCTTTTGTTTTTCCCTCTCTTCGGTGTGGCAGCTTTCCTCTTGTATGTTCTTACCTTTCCTTTCTTCAAAGGTGAAGGAGTAGAATCCTTTGATGTTTTGCTTCTAGTTCTAGAAGCAACTATTATCCTTGGCTTCTTAGTTGGTGGAGGAGGTGGTGAATCTGACTCTGTTTCCTCAGAGTCATTCTTTTCCTCAATTTTACCAATAGATAGCTATTCTTTGATTTCTTCCTCCCATTCAACTTCTTCATTCTATTCAGTTTCTTCTTTAGTTGCCAACAGTATTTTCTTGAGATTCTTTACCATCTTGTACTTCTTCCTAACAATTTTCTTAACAACTAGGCCAGATTTTATTCTTGTCTTGGCCTCCCCATATGTTCCAAACTTGGGTTTTTTATTATCCAGTGGTTCATTCATCAAGGCATACATTGCCTTAGTTGCAAGATCAATGTTTATTTCATACTCCAATGGTTGAAGCCATGCTGTCCTCCATACATCAGGCTTGATATATGTATTATATGTATCAACCATGAAGCATATCTCATTTTTATATTTTTCAATGAGTTTTTCAGGGATCCTTACCCTCTTTTGCATTCGGTCTTTGAATACATTGGAGTATTCATCCATGACTATTTCAAAATTTTCTCCCAGTGAAGCTATATGTTCACTGATCTGCATGGTGACCAGTTTTGTGCTATCCCATATCACATCTCCTACTGATGGGAATGTTTCTTGAAAGTAGAATAAAATACACATTATGAGTGAGCCAAACTTACATGTGTTTGACTTCACATTCCTGATAGTCTTTAAGTTATCTTTCAACTGATTTAGCAGAAGTTCAGATAAGTCTAATTGTCTTCCCTTCACAATTTTGTAGGTTGTCTACTGCACTTGATCGAACACTGTTCAATATGCTTTCTTGGAAGAATTTGTAGCCTAGAACACATGCACTAAATTTGATCTCATCATTAGTTATAGTGGTAACTTCTAGTCCTCTCCCATCCTATTTGGCTCCTATCATCTTCTTGGTCTCAGCCTTAGGTGGTTTCTTTAGTGCTTTCACCTTTTCTATTATAGGGTAACCGATGACCACATGGATGACATCTCAGGTTATCACATTTGGTTCATCAAGCCATAGCTTGTGGTTATGCATTTGGCTTAGTACTAACCAGATCCATTCAGTTTTGAAGACCTTTGGGAACATTAGGGCATTGGTGAGCCCTTTTAATTCTATATGCTTATGTTCATCTTTCAGTGTTCCATCTTCATTGCATAGCTTCTAATTATAAGCTTCTTCAACTTCTAAGTTTCCCATCTCTGCAATCTTGCAGTGTATGAAAGATTGAATGTCTTCCATGAGAAAAACCCTAGCTGGTATGCGTGAGAATGCTCCAGCATCGTTAGGTTGTGAGAAAACCTTAGGATGAATCTTGTAGTTAGGTTCCTCACATGCTAAATTCTTGATGAGCATGAACTCATCCTTCTTTGTGTTCTTGGATTTCATATTTCTTGATGTCGAGGCCATTTTCAGAATTTAGGGCTTCTTGTGAAATGTGCAAAAATAGAGTTTTCAGTTCTGTAGACTTACTGTCTGTTCTTGCAAAGATTTCTGAAGTGCTTTGGAGTGTTGTGTGTCAAGTTGTGGTCGCTCTGTGATTCAGTCGCTTTCTACTCAAAAATTGCCTTGGTCACTTTGCTCTGGTCGCCATGAACAATGAGTTGTTCTATTTCCCTATTTATAGTTGATGCCCTAAAATGCATTTCATTAATGCTTACCAACTCCTCGGTGTATGAAGACCAAGTTTTTCTATGAAGACTTCACTTTCAATGACAACATGACATTTCAAAGTGGTCGTTATACTTCTTTCTTTTACCGATGGGTTTCGGTGTCATAGACAACTTGTTCACTTTTCTTGTTTACCAACAAGGATCAATTTATACTTAGAAACTTTGCTTTCTGATGTTAACTGAAACTTCTCGTTAAGTGTAGGCAGTCTTAGTTTTAAGTGTATACCGACAGGTTTTGGTATGAATACTCGATAACATAGTTATCACAGATTTTAACAAGTAATACTATGATACATCTTTACTTATGCTAATTTGGCATTATATCAACATATTATGGAACTGATGTAAAATAATAAATTGGGTGATGTAGTTCCATACTTACTTGTTCTACTTAGGTGGGGGTGGTGATGTCACCGGATCCATTGGATGGGGTGTCACCATTTGCATTGCTTGGTCCAGCTTCATCAATGTTTGAAGCTCTTCTCCACATTTTGTCTCTAGATCTATAGATGTCTCCAATGGTGTTTCTATTGGGGTATGTGCTGGTCTCTTTCATTTGGTCTCTTCAATCTTTCTTGAGATGACCAACTTTATGATAGTGTAAGCATGCCATTCTAGGGTTAGTCCAGTCTCTAGACTTTTTAGTCCACTATCTCATATAGTTTACAACAATGTGACCATATCTTCCACATGTTGTATAATTTTTTCAAGTGTTGTAATCCCATACATACTGGTTACCAACTCTCTTTGGTTGATAGGGAGTTTCTTGACCTTTTGGCTTCCATGCTTGCCTTTTCTTTTTCTAGCATTCAAGAGTTGTGTGCCCATTCATTTTGCAAGTAGGACATGATGACATGTAACTGATTGAATGTTTGACAATGTTAAGTTGAAGATAATGCAAAGCATTAAATCAGTTAATGATTTGTATTGTCATTGATGTCAACTTGATATCATCTGTACGGTCATATACAAAGAGCCAAAGACTTCAGAGAACCAAAAGAACCAAGGTTATGCTTTCAACAATACATAAAAGTCATGTATTCACTAAGTGACAAACAACACTAACGGAGTGCACACCATTGGTAAAAGCAAAGAGGAATAGTCATAGTGTTACCTGATGATAGGAAGCACACTGTTGCCTAATAAAGAAAAAACATAGAATGCCTGACGAGAAAAGAAAAGAGTTGCTCAATGGAAGAAAATACAATATTGCCCAACAAACAGAGATCACGAAGCTAACTAGAGTCTCGCCGATAGAACTGTCAGTTGTCACTGAGAACTAACTACAAAGGTGACTGACGGAATAGAGAGTTCAGAAAATGACAAAATATCTAGCTGGCAGAGCTAAATAAAGACTTAACTGGTTGTCTACTTTGTTTTATTCGACCAGAGATAAGTGATTGATTTAAAGCTGATTTATACAGTTGGAAAGAAGATAGCTACAAGACAAATTAGGAGTTATGCTTTAAATCTAATTGGCTAGATTTTTTTTCATGCCAAGAATCAAGAATCAAGAATCAAGAATCAAGAAACAATGAATATCATGTTTATATAAGAGATAAGCTGAATTCATTTTTGCAATGCATGAAAAAGTGATTAGGGGAATGAATAGAAAGAGGATGCTAAAGAGAAACTGATGAAGAATAACTTCACATAGTCCTGATCAATCAAGCTGAAGGAGAGCTAAGGAATTTTGTAGACATCGATAAACAGGGAGCACAACATCGTAGAGAAGAAAGTGTAGAGTGCAAAGAATTGAATTGATACATTGATCAGAGAGGTAATGTACTTAAATAGATCTGAAAATCTACAATTCAAAGTAGCATTAGAAACATGTCATAATGTTTCAGTTTAACCATTGAAGCATCAAGTCTCTTAATAGAGCAGGACTTAACAATCTTCTATATATTGAGGTACATCCCAAGGAGTGCCAAAAAGGTTGATTCATGAAAATAGCATTGGATATGCCCGATGCCTATTGATAGTCTAAGAGAGAGGGTGATTTAAGGATGACAACATTAGATGCCCGATACTAAGTGACAACCTCTATGTATAAAATCCTTTAACAAGGTCACACCTAACAATATGTTTGTAACCTTTAACAAGGTTGGCTCTTAATAGGGCTCACTTCAGAAGAGTGAAAATTTGGGGTACTGGTCCCAGTGGTTTTTCCCTTAACTGGGTTTCCACATTGAAATCCATGTGTTATGTGTGTATGATTCATTTCTTTACTATTTTATATCTTAAAAAATTCATTCTGGATTGATTGGTATACTCTTCTTATTTACTGAGTTTCGGTAAATAGTTATATTTCTTATCGATAATCAAGAAAGAATAAGGATTGATAGAAAACACTGACAGACAGTTAATTATTATAATTATTTCATCGCATGCATCTTGTATGGACATAATAATCTAAGGTTTATTGATTAGTGGTTAAAGTTTCAAGGATAAATTTTTGAGGCCACTGATTCACCCCCCCTCTCAGTTATTACTAACAATTGGTATCAGAGCTTGCATGCTTAGAAGGAAGGTTTAAAGACCTAATGAAAAGATCACAAGATGAACAGACAAGATGTGCCCATGTTGAACAAATATAATTTTACTTCATGGAAGAGTAGGATAAGACTCCACTTATCAGGTATTGGTAATGATGTTACTCGATTCCTAGAAACTGAATATGTGTTGCCCATAGGAGAAAAAAAAGTTGAACAAATGAGAGAGAAGCATGAACACAACAACATGATGATAGAGCTTGCTTCCTCACTCTCCGATGCTAAATTTGAATATGTCAAAGAATACAAAACTGCAAAGAAGGTGTGGGACAAATTGAAGCTTGTACATGGTGGTGACAAAAATGTTTTAAGAGCCAAGGCATAAAGCCTTAAGAGGAAAGTTTGATGATCTCAAAATGAAAAAAGGTGAAAACATCACTCAGTATAGCACAAGAATAAAAGAGGTAGACAATGCTATCCAAGGAGTTAGAGGTGTACTAGAAGAAGATACAGTGGTAAGTGAAATTATAAGAACCTTACTACCTACTTATGCTATTAGAGTATCTGCCATTCAAGAAATGAGAGCAGTAGAAAATAGCAATGTTACTCTAGACAGTTTATTTGGAAGACTGATTTCATTTGAGATGAATAACTTTGATAATAGTGTCTTACCAAACATAGAGTCTGCATTCAAAACTTCTATGAGAATAAGTAAATCAAGTCACAAAAACACTATGAGAAAAGATAGTGATAGTGAAAATGAAGAAGATGATCTTGATAAAATTGAAGCACTTATGGCCAGAAGAATGAAAAGAGGCAAAGGTAAATACAAAGGTAAATTACCACTTGTTTTTTTTAATTGCAAAGAGATTGTACACTTTGCTGCAAGATGTACTAATAGAATTAATGACAGATCTTTTGAGAAAAATACTGACAGAGGTGATTACAGAAGCTACCAACAATCAGAAAGAAGAGATACCTGAGACTATCAGGACAAAGGAAAGAAGGTTAGTTACCTAGAAAAATTCAAGGATGATGATACTGACACCAAATCTAATGAAGACATCGAGATGGTATTTGTGGCTGTAAAAGATGATTCAGATGATGATGAAGAAAGGTATGTAGAAATAGCTCTCATATCTAAAATTAGAAAAAATGATGTTTGGATCATAGATAGTGGTTGCACTCACCATATGACTGGTGATAAGCAAAGGTTTAAGAATTTTGAATACTATAAAGGTGGTTCAGTAAGAATGCGTAATGACACACCTTGTCCAGTTGAAGGTAGAGGAACAATAATGTTGAATAACCAGATAAAGTGTGACAATGCTTATTGGGTAAATGGATTGAATTATAATCTATTGAGTGTTTCTTAGTTGAATAACTTAGGTCATAAATTAGCATTTGAAAATAATATGGCAAATATCTTCAACAAATTTGGAAATCTAATTGGTACCGGTGAGCAGACAGAAGGTAACTTATTCTATCTGAATGATACTGAATCCACTTGTTTTATTGCTACAAACAAAGACATATGGTTATGACACACAATACTGTGTCATGTGAACTTTGACAACATGATAAAGATTAGAAAAAAGAGAAATGTCAGAGGCTTACTGACAATGACCAAGCCCGACAATATCATGTGTAAGAATTGTCAAAAAGGAAAAATGACAAAGTCTAGTTTCAAAAGAAAAACCCATACATTTGATGCAATTCTAGAATTAGTCCATAATGATTTATGTGGACCTATGAGGACAAAGAGTTACTATGGAGATAGATATTTTATTCTCTTTGTTGATGATTACTCTAGAATGATGACAATTATGTTTCTAAAAGATAAATTAGAAGCACTTAAGATGTTTAAATGGTATAAGGCTATGGTAGAAAAACAAAGTGGTAAGGATATGAAATGTTTGAGATCAGATAGAGGAGGAGAATTTATATTAGATGAATTCACTAACTTTTGTAACGAGCATGGAATCAAAAGATAGGTCTCTGCACCAAGGATACCATAGCAGAATGGAATTGCTGAAAGAAGGAACAAATCCATAGTTGACTGTGCAAGGACACTAATGATAGAGAAAGACATCACCCAAATATTCTGGAGGGAAGCTGTTAGTACTACTATTTACACTTTGAACAAAGTACAATTGAAGAAAGACACCAAAAAGACACCTTATGAGCTATGGTATGGATACACACCCAATGTAAGTTATTTCAAGATTTTTGGCAGTCAATGTTATATCTTAAAAGATGATAGAAATGGAAAACTTGACTCCAAGAGTGATGAAGGAATTTTTCTAGGGTATTCTACCAAGAGAAAGGCTTATAAATGCATAAACAAAGCCTATAAAAAAATTATTGAAAGTGAAAATGTAAGGATAGATGAATTTGCAGAGAAGAATGAACATGAAAACAATAAAGAACCAGAGGACTAAAATAAACTCACTTAAAATGAGGAACCTAACACTCTACCCTACCAACAATGTAGAGCTCCCGAGAAATAGTGCTTAATTCCAGAACAACAGAATGTTGCAACCGACGGGCAGGCTACAAATACCGACGGTCAGGATAATGATCAAAATAATGTGCAAGGTGATGAAGAAAAAAATGAAGGAAAAAATGATGATCAAGCTGATAGACAAAGAACTAAACCTGTACTTGTAAGATATGTAAGAAGGAACCATCCATAGATCTAGATCATAGGAGATAGTAACGTTGGTACAAGAACATGAAGTAAGACCTTAAACTCAAATTGTTTAATTTGTAAGTTTGAGCCAAAATCTGTCTATGCTGCACTTGATAATGAAGAATGGCTAAGTGATATGAATGATGAGATTGAGTAGATTGAGAAAAATAAAACATGGTCACTTGTACCAAGACCAGATGACAAGAATGTCATCAGTACAAAATGGATATTCAGGGATAAGCTGAATGAGAATGGAGAAGTCACAAGGAATAAAGCAAGACTAGTATGCAAGGGGTATGCACAAGAAGAAAGAATTGACTATGGAGAGACTTTTCTACCCATTTCTAGGCTAGAAGGAGTGAGAATATTACTTTCTTATGCTGCATATAAAGGATTCAAGGTATATCAAATAGATGTCAAGTCTACATTCCTGAATGGAATACTTGAAGAAGAGGTATAGATTGAACAATCAAAAGGGTTTGTAGATCCAGACAAGAGAAACATGGTATGTAGACTTCATAAAGTCTTGTATGGATTAAAACAAGCTCTTAGAGCTTGGTATGAATGACTTCATTTCTATCTTATAAGTATTGGATTTGTAAGGACTAGTGAAAACAGTAATCTTTATTTAAAGGAAGATACTGATGCTAACACTTTGATTGCTGAAATATTTGTTGATGAAATCATATTTGGAGGAAATGATATGCTATGAAAATCATTTTCTAATGAGATGAGAAAAGAGTTTGAGATGTCTATGTTTGGAGAGATCAAGTTCTTTCTTGGTCTACAGATCATGCAACAATGTGAAGGTATTTTCAGTACACAGTCCAAATACATTAAAGAGGTCCTGAAAATATTCATGATGGAAGAATCCAAACCAATTGGAACACCGATGGCTACTAGATGTAAGTTGAAAAAGGAGGGCAAGACAACAGAGGTAAATCAGACTTTGTATAGATCAATGATTGGAAAACTCATGTATGTTGTACACACTAGACCAGATATTGCACATGTATTGGAAATTGTTACTAGACTTTTTGCTAACCCTAGGGAATCACATATGACTGCTGTAAAAATAATTTTAATATATCTAAAGAATACCGAGGAATATGGCTTATGGTACAGAAAAAAATGCAAATTTGAACTTTAGGTCTTTACCGACGCTGATTGGGCTAGAAATATTGATGACCGGAAGAGCACAACTAGAGGACCATTCTTCATGGCACAGACTTGTCACATGGATATTCAAGAAACAAGGATGCATCTCACAATCTACTATAGAAGAAAAGTATGTTGTTGCTGCTACAAATTTCTTAAACATTGCATGGACCAAATAGTTACTAGAAGGTATGCATATGAAGATCCTAGAACCAGTAATTATCTATTATGATAATACAAGTGCAATTAACATTTCCAAAAATCCATTCATGCATGCTAAAACAAAGCATATTGCCATCAAGTATCATTATTTGAGAGAACAAGTTCAGGAAAAAGAGGTGATACTTGAGTATGTGCAATCAAAAGAACAATTGGATGATATATTCACCAAGCCACTACCCAAGGATGCATTTGAGTACTTGAGATAGAGACTAGGGGTCAAAACCTTGTCTACTGGTCAGTAAAATGACTGAAGGCTGCATCAACCTACATATTATGAGAATATCATTCATGATTGATGCAAGCAAGAGATGAAATTCAAAGCTACATCTATATACATACAGGTATATATCATAACCAAGCACCAGAGAATATAGTTGTATTTCTAAGGGAAAAGGGAAATTCAAGAAATATATTATGGATGGAGAAAAATATTTGTTTGGCATTTTTGTCAAAGGGAAAGAAAATATCCATATTATCACATCCTTCTAGAAAAGGGAGACAAAGTATCTATTAGCACATTACTCCAATAGGGAGAGATTATATCCTTAGGGAGAGAAATTGTATGGAAATATTATACAAAGGGAGAGTTGAAGACAAGAGAGAAATACATCAAAAGAGGAGAAAAGTCAAGGGAAAGAAATTGAAACAAGGAGAGGACACAACACATCAGAATAAAGAGAGCTGCAAGAATCAAATCTAAGATAAGAATAGAGCTTACCGATGGTCAGACATTTATTGGTTATCAAAACAAAAAGAATGGTAGTTTGATGAAACTCAACTATTGTATTTCATATTGTATTAGAAATAGTAGTGTGATAATATAGTATGTTGCCATCAATGTCAAAGGGAGAGATTGATGACATGTAACTGATTGAACGTTTGACAATGTTAAGTTGAAGATAATGTAAGGCATTAAATCAATTAATGATTTGTATTTTCATTGATGTCAACTTGATATCATCTATATGGTCATATACATAGAGCCAAAGACTTCAGAGAACCAAAAGAACCAAGGTTATGCTTTCAACAATACATAAAATTCATATATTCACTAAGTAACAAATAACACCGACGGAGTGCACACCATTGGTAAAAGCAAAGAGGAATAGTCATACTGTTACCCAACAAAGCAAAAACACAGAATGCCTGATGAGAAAAGAAAAGAGTAACCCGATGGAAGAAAATATAGTGTTTCCCAATGGACGAAGATCACAAAGCTAACTGGAGTCTTGTCGATGGAACTGTCAGTTGTCACCAACAACTAACTACAAAGGTGACTGACGGAACAGAGAGTTTAGGAAATGACAAAATATCTAACTGGCAGAGCTAAATGAAGACTTAACTGGTTGTCTAATTTTTTTTATTTAACCAGAGATAAGTGATTGATTTAAAGCTGATTTGTACAGTTGGCAAGAATATATCTACGAGAAAAATTAGGAGTTATGCTTTAAATCTAATTGGCTAGATTGTTTTTCACGCCAAGAATCAAGAATCAAGAAACAATGAATATCATGTCTATATAAGAGACAAGCTTAATTCATATTTGCAATGCATGAAAAAGGGATTAAAGGGAATGAATAGAAAGAGGATGATGAAGAGAAACTGATGAAGAATAACTTCATATAGTCTTGATCAATCAAGCTGAAGGAGAGATAAGTAATTCCACAAATACCAATGAACAGTGAGCACATCATCATAGAGCAGAAAGTGTGGAGCACAAATAATTAAATTGATACATTGATCAGAGAGGTAATGTACTTAAATAGATCTAAAAATCTGCAATTCAAGGTTGCATTAGAAATAGATCATAATATTTTAGTTTAACCATTGAAGCATCAAGTCTCTTAACAGAGCAAGACTTAACAATCTTCTATATATTGAGGTACATCCGAAGGAGTGCCAAAAAGGTTGATTCATGAAAGTAGCATTGGATATACTTGATGCCTATTGACATTCTAAAAGAGAGGCTGATTTAAGGATGGAAACATTAGATGCCCGATACTAAGTGAAAACCTCTATGTATAAAATCCTCTAACAAGGTCACACCTAACAGTGTGTTTGTAACCTTTAACAGGGTTGGCTCTTAACAGGGTTCACTTCAGAAGAGTGAAAATTTGGGGTACTAGTCCCAGTGGTTTTTCCCTTAACTGGGTTTCCATGTTAAAATCCATGTGTTATGTGTGTATGATTCATTTCTTTATTGTTTTGTACCTTACATAATTCATTCTAGATTGATCGGTATTCTTTGCTTATTTACTAAGTTTTGGTAAATAGTTATACTGCTTATCAGTAATCAAGAAAGAATAAGGATTGATAGAGAACACCGAGAAATATTTAATCATTATAAGTATTTCATGACATGCATCTTGTAGGGAAATAATAATATGAGTTTTATTGATTATTGGTTAAAGTTTGAAGGATAAATTTTTGAGGCCACTGATTCACCCCCCCCACCCCCTCTGGTTTTTACTAATAGGATAGTATTTGTCCATGTAGGTTTTCTTCTTTTGTTGTTTCATCTTAGACTTACATTCATATGCTTTATGTCCTTTCTTGTTACATTTATAACAAAATCCTATAAATGAAGACGTAGATTTGGGAATACCTTTCAATTTGTTTCTGCATACATTTTATATATGTCCTTGCTTTCCACAATGATTGCATGTAAGCTTTCTTGGTATTAAACTTGGATAGACATTTTGTGGATCAATTTTATTTGATGATTCTCCATTCTTGGTAAAGCCTAGACCATTGTTGGTGTTGAATCTTCATTTTCCTTCAAGAAAATCATCCATTCTTTTATTGCTTTCTTTAGCTTTCTTGATAATCTCATTATGCTGCTACTAAATTCTTATTTCATGTTTTAACTTTTCATTCTCATCCCTTAGTTCACCAATAGCTTCTATTCTTTCAATGAGTTCAACATTTATTCTATTTGCCTCTTGACCCATAAGAATAATCTGATTTGTAATCTCATGGTGATGCTCTGTAAGTCTTTGTATTTCAGACTCTTTTTCTTGTAGCTTTTCTGTGATCTATCTTCTATCATCAATAACTAGTGTTATTTCTTTCACAGTTTGTCTAGCATTGTTCTTGACATCACTCATCCTTACCATCTGTGTCTCTTAACTAATTTGCAGAGATTTAACTTGTCCAGCTAGATGTAGATTGATTTCAGTTAGGCTTGTGATGCTTTCTTCTGATGTGTCTGATGCTTTTCTTGTAGTTGATTCTGAAGATTCAAAGAAATATGGTATTTATTCCTCATGGTAATCTGTTTCATTACAGTGAAATGCCATAATCTTTCTTTCATCTAACAGCTATCTCATGTTGATTCTAGCTTCTTTATACTGTTCATAGAAGATCTGAATTTCAAGATTTTTATTCTCAATATTTTTATCAAGTCTATACTTCTCCATTGTATGATCTTTTCTCTTAATCCTTTAAGCTTTCCAAGAAGAGACTAATCCCTGATACCAATTGTTGGGACTAATGGGAAGTGTGTACTGAGAGGGGAGGGGTGAATTGGTACCTCAAAAACTTTTGTATCCTTTAATCAATTAACCTTTGTAATCAATTGTATATCCATTCAATCTGATCTATACTATCTTGATGTGAGTTATATCAATTCATTAACTTAACATACATGTGAAAATTCATAGAAATATTCATGAAAGTTATTTTACACATAACACAAGATATGATATCGCAGAAAACTCCTGTAAGGAAGTAAAAACTACGGTGGGGATGACACCCACAAAATATTCACTATCTATAGATCAGAAGGGGCCAGTTAAGGTTTACAATTTGATCACTTCTGATGATCTATCCTATTAAGAGTATTGGTGGAGACCTGTTAAAGTCTACTCTATTAGGAGCTTTAGCAACACTGTTGAGGGTGCACTCGGTTAAGAGATTTGTAGTTGGATTTTTAAATCCACCTTCCTTGAAAGGATTTTTATACTTTACTCCACCTATTAGAATGATAGAAAATTACAAATTGACCTGGTAAATGCAATCTCCTATTGCTGATACAGATCCAATTTAGTTTACAAAAAATTATCACCTAATTATGATTGAATAATACCTCTGATTCTCTGTAGCCTCTATTATTGGTTCTGATAACCAAATTCACCTTTTGATGTTCTGGTTCTTGAAACTCTCAATGTGATCCATAGATGTGTTGGTAGGCTTCATTCATGTTCTCCTCTCTCTTCACATATTCAATAATGAATGATTTCATCATCTATTCATAAGATGGATTGACATCATCAAGTTTTGAGAAAAACAATGTTAACTCTAAGATCAGGTTTACAACTTGTACCTAGATCTCCTAGTCTATGTGTTTTAAATTAGTTAGACTGATTAAAGAACTTACATTCATGTTTCTTGTCCCTAAAGAAATGGATTTAAAAACAAATCAAAATCCTATAAATAGAATAAACTTTCTTTATCTGACATGGAAGTCAGATCCAATTTTTGTGGGCTACAACTGACTTTCGGTTTCTGTCTGTCAATTTTCCTTTGACTGTCTTTCGATTTTGTTCTGTCGGTTTCACTTTAACTATCTCATTGGTTTGTAATTTATCTTGCATGTCGGGTTCCTCTTTATCTTTCTATCTTTGCATTCGATCTTTTCATTTTTTGGTTTACACAATAAGTTCTATCGTCGGTTCTCTTTGCACTTAGTCATCTTCAGTGATCTCTTTCTATCTGATCTTCAGTTTTATCTTTTCCTGTCTTTCGGTGTATGCTTAGCAAATGTGTTGTTTTCATAATAATGAAAAATTAATGTCATCATTATTTGTGAGAGGCTAATAGCTACATATAAATATAAAAACTGATAACATGCATGTGTCCAAGATCCTTATCATCAATCCCCTTACCCAAATTTAAACATTCAAATTTCAAATAAACTCTTCAGTTAAGATGTGTAATATAAATGAAATGGAATGGAATTTTTTTTTAGCCTATATGATTTATAATGAAATTATATTTAATTGTACAAATATTTGCAATATAAAATTATACATGAAGTTTTGAATCAGGAAAACAAACTTTGAGAATTTATTGTTTAAATCTCATAGAAAAAATCTTTTGAACGAAGTTCAAACACACTTTGATAGGTCTAATGGACCGTGTTAGCCTAGAGAACATTAAAATGTATCATCTAATCATATAGCACTAGAACTCTACCTCCTGGTGAAGTCCTAACTTACCATAAAGTGAGCACCCAGAAAAAAAGGAGTTAGACTCACCATATTGGTAGTGCTAATTTTTGGCATGGTATGTCCTATTTTTTGGAAGATATAGAAGGAAAAGTTGGCTATAGCTCAATAAAAGATAATTATAGTGCTTATCACCCCATCCAATTTTATGTTCCACAATAAGATTAACTTCCTTTTCCTTTTCATAGGATTAAGGTTCACAATGCTCATGATGCTGAATACTTTCTGAAAGAAGTCTCATTGGTACTTGGAGTTATTCAATTTCAAACAAACATAACTGGCCAAACATAATTGCATTTGGTCTAAGTTGAAGCTATGCACTTTAGAAGCCATACACTTTGTAGTTAATAGGGAGAATAAAACTAGAAATTGGAGTGCCAAGTAAGTAAAGTCAAATGATTTTTTTGACCCGTTGTGAGGTAGATCTGGCCAAATTGTGACTGCACAACCTGCATGGTTTATCTTGAGCTATTCGCCAACAGGATTGACCTGTGAGACAACACAAAGTTGGTTTCTTGTTAGTTTAACTCTTCATATTCTTTCACATTCTTTTTGTTAGTTTTACATGTATGTTATGAGTGTTCAGAGGACTGGCATGGAATTGGAAACCTTGGTAGACAATGGCATTCTCAACCATAAATTGATATCTACATCTTCATGAGTAATGATTTTTACTAACAACTAATAGTATGCTATATTTAATGTATATACCTGTTTCACCTTTTCTATTCAAGAAAGATATGAAGGTTAAACAAATAAAATATTGAGCCATTTAAAATCTTTGTTCCTGCATTCTATTATTGGTTGTTCATACTTTATTGGGTGTCCATGTAGGTACAATGAATCCTCTTGAATGAGAAACACCATCATCAATGGCTTGATTATTTATTACTATGAACCTCCAAATTAAGTGTATATGTTCAAAAAGTTTACTCTCTTTAAATTTCTCTGAAGCTTTCTTTTCAGAGTGTGTATATCATGCGTGTCTTGACTTTGAAGAATTGTGCATTGTGAAAGTGAGACACAAGATTAAAGGAACAAAAAATGAAGTGTTTAGGAATAAATGTACAACATTAGAAACCCTTAAGGCATCCAAATTTCCATTGAATACAAATATAATGATATATGAGACGTGATGAAATTGAAAAGAGCTAATCACAATCCATACAAGATCTGACGATGAGAGAAAGATTCATACATCTAGGGAATCAAGGATAATAGTGTTTCATGACTGTTATAGTGGAATACACTTTTCATATAACAAGATATTATCATTGTTATGATAAACACACATTTGACAAGCTATTAAAAAGATTTATTTGATTTATTTACCGCTCTTAGTATTTATTATCTCTAAAGCATTGTGTTTAGTTTTGTATCTTTGAACAACACTTGAAGTTGAGATCTAACTTCTAGAGATACACTGGATTGTAGGACAGCCAGTTGGTAATGTAATCCTAAGTTAAGAAAAACCACGCCATATAAAACAGTCTCAGACCTTTCATTCTTAAAAACACAAGACATGGATACCAAAGTGACACTATGATTAGTAGTGACAACACTTAGGAAGCAAAGGAGTGCATTGGACCTATCAAATGGAGTTCGCATGGTCTGTATTGCAACAAGATGCATCATCAACCTTTAAGATATGTCATCTACAACTGTTAAACAACAAATGCCAAAGTACCATGAGTTTTTCAAATAAACCTATAGCATGGATGATCCTGGAAAAAAGATGGAGACTTATTTTGAGGTGTCTTTATTTCAAAGTTTATTCAAAAAAAATTCTGATGTTTTCCCAATATAAAGCTAAAAATATTGCAGTGTTTTTCAGGATAGAATAGCAGTGTAAAAGTATAGAAAAATCCTAACATTCAATTCTCAATTCAAATTTCCTTAATAAATCCCTCTGTAAAATTGGGCAACCATAAACAATCAAGCTAATCCTAGCCATAAACAATGCCACTAATTCGTCTATTGGTCAACAACATCAATACATAGGCGAGCCATAACAATAGGAAACTTACAGATGATGTGAGAATTAATATAGGAATAGGATGGTCGTAAGGTTTTTGAGTCACAAAGGAGGTCAAGTGGGAAGCTTCATCAACCTCACCAAGTATAGAGATGAGAATTCGCTTTAAAGATGGCTTAGAAACCATCATATAGTTCCATGCCAATGAAAATTAAAAATGATAAAAGCCATGTATAACTACGGAAAAAAATTTCCTCATGTAGAAGACATGGTAGAGTTAATCAAAATTTGTTTAGGCACATGGTTTGAGAAGTCATAACAAAAAAGCTTCAAATATTTATTCTTAGACGAATATAGAATTCACCCAAAAAATTAACTTGAAATTGGAGTGTGCAAGAAATTCTTGTGTTTTCTATTCTCTATGTTGTCAAATCTGACCAAACAATAATTTTAAAAATAGAGTGAATTTTACTAATAGGGTTTAGGTCAATTCTAAACTTACAACACTGGAATTGTCCCCTTGTTGAGAAGCTGCAGATGCCATTGTGTTTCATACAATTTCTTATATACTAGAGAATATAATGCAAAACCCTAATGAGTAATATAAATTGAAGAGCCATAAATTAGACACAGATAAAAATTATTCTAGCCCATTAATCGATATACCTCTCACAAAAAAATTGAACCATTCCACTGATATTGATGGAAGATCATTAATCGATATACCTCTCACAAGAAAATTGAATCAGTCCATTGATATTGATGAAAGAGAAAAAATTAAGAATAAAATCTCCCTAGCTGTTTGACACACCGTCCTGTATAGTTGAGGATGCAAAGTGAAAACCATGCCAGCAAAGCTGCCAGAATGAAGCACATAGGCAAGAAGGATGACACATTTCCAACTTCAAAATGAGCTTTCCGAGAGAAAAATCTCCCACCGAAATGATTAAAATTCCCTCCAACCCTTTTGATGCCAAAAATTAATTGACTAAAATTCCCTCCTAATTCATACCTCCCATACATTCATTTTGACTTAAGTATTTTCTATTTTTTTAACCTTTGTGATGAATCATGAACAACAATTGAGGGGCATTTTTTTTTGTTTTTTTTTAATATTTTCTTATTAGAAAAACTAACATTTACATTGTTTAACTTTTATTATTCATTTTGTTTATAAATTATTAATATTGTTAAGCATATTTTTAATTATTAATAAACTATTAATGTTTTTAACTATAACTTATAAATTATTTATTCTTTAACAATGTTTTTAATGTTTTACATTTACATTTTTTAACTTTTAAATTGTTATTTATCTTTAATTTGTATTCGAATGGAAGCATAAAAATTATTTAGTCACTTAGATGAATTTTAAAATGCAACCTTAATCTAACGAGAATAATTACCATTTAGAGATATTGGCAAATAGTGGCCGAAATAATATTCGCACAATAAATCTATTGGCGAACACACATTATTGGTGAAATGCAACTTCTAAGAATATAAGTATATGATATTATCAAATGTTAATGTGTAAAGGAGTATTAATTTTTCATTTAGTCATTTTTATTAAAAGGGTGACTAATTATTTAGTCATTTATTTGGTCATTTTACCTGATGACCAAATTGGTTATTTATTTAGTCATTTAATTTGTCATTGATTTAGTCATTTATTTAGTCATTTTAGTTGTGATTTTACCCGATGACCAAATTGGTCATTTATTTAGTCATTTATATTTGTGAATTGCAAAAAATTGGTAGAACATGATTAGTTTTAGTCATGTGACTAAAATTTTTGGTCACCTGGTCATTTATTGCTCAAATTATACTAGTGCTCTCCTAATTCATATGGTATGTGTATGATTTGTGACAGTGAAGTAACAAACTCACTACCATGAATGATATATGTTTACTTGATGGGTTAGATTTGAAATAAAAGGTCACCTTCTAGAAACTTATGTAGGTAATTAGAGCTCTATGAGGGAGGTATGTATGATGTGTAGCAGTGGATACATGCATTCATTGTTTCATATGATGGATGCATATCTCATGCATTTTTAGTTCATAACAACAGTTTGCCCCTTCTCAAAAACAACTATCTAAATGTGCAACCAACACTTAGGAGAAATGAAAACTATGACTAATCTATGTGCAACATCACTTATTAAACTTGAAAATTACCCTACCCTAAACTAACCAAAAAAGAGACCAACTTAGACAAAGCCATTTATTGGTTCTACAAAATAGCTCCCCTTTCTCTTCAATTTGCAATGATTAACATGTTCATGGGCAACTAGCTAGGAAAGAGACATTTTGTATATAACTTTAACAAAATATTGTAACTCCTCTAGAAAGTCACAAAATAGTTTACCAAACTCTTTATGATGTGCATACACATTGCTTCTTGAGAGGGTATCAATTGATTGAACATGTTCTCTTTTGACATCATCTCCAGCTAGAACTTCATGTTTGGGTGTCAGCATGATGAGTGATTCTTTGTTGTACTCCACCCTAGATAGATGCCTAGCAGGGCATCCTCTTGAAAGATAAAATTTAGAGCTTCTATTTCTGGCCTTTGGCTTTTGGACTGCTTCTTCAAAACTTTTTTGCTGATCCAAATGAACTATTTTAGGTTGAGCATTTTTTTCTTGCACCATGCTCTGTTGCCTCAACTAGTTACGATCATCACTTAGCTATAACAATTCTAACTTTTTCATTTCTTCATCATATGAAAGTTCATCAACTACAATTCGTTCTTCCTCTATCTCCTCAAATCCCTTTCATTTCTCACTATATCAATCTTATTGGTAAACAATAGGTCCTCTGGGATAAAAGAAAATAGTGGTAGGACAAGAAGGCCTACTTGGTGGAGGGTTTTGGGAAACTTGAGCAAATTCTTGGGATTGAAAAATTCCTGAGATAGCTACTCATGGGGTATGGACTAAATTTCTTTAGGTATAGTGTCTTGCAAAGGGTGATGACATTTGAAACTCAGAATTTTAGATTTAGTATCCTTTCTTGGGGTGAAACAGGTTGACCTTGTTCAAAACTTGGAAATTTGGGCTTGGGAACCTCCACCTTCATAGTCTGATCTATTACCTCAAAAGATGGTGATATGAAATTGGGAACACAAGGGGTTACCTGAGCCTCTATCTCCTGGGCTTGAGAAAGTAACAATCTTACTTGCTCCTCTTTTGTGGCCAGCTCCCTCAGAAGATCCTCCTCCTATTATCTTTTTTGTGCCTCTATATCCTGCTATTTTGATAAGCATGGTAAGTCCACTCATCTTGCTGCAAGCTATACTCTTGTTTCCTATCAATAAACCTCATTTTATCTTGAAAGTTTGACATCATGTCCTTTATAATTATGTAATCATCATGGTGAGGATGGTTCTGAGAACCACCATGATGGATAGGAATAAATTGGCTCTCATGGGGTTGCTGATATGCATTGGTAGGATGCCATAAAGCTTGAGCAAGGATGGGTGGGTGGAAAACATATGGAGCTTGTCGGGTACTTTCTCTGGTGGGGCAATTTTGAATTGGAGCAGTAGCTTGTTGAAATTGGTATGAGTAAGAAGGCATGTGCACATAATCTTCATGAAATGGGGCATGATAAAATATGTTGTTATGAAATGAAGACATGCTAAAAAATTCATATAAACTAGAAAATCCTTGAAATCATTGAAAATTGGAAAAACAACTTTATTTTTTCACATACCAACACTTTATCTACTTAAAACCAGTAGATATTCCTCAAGATTCTCCAGGTGTGCTTCTTTCTTGTCTCCAAAGGAAGAAAGTACTATTGTCCACACCAAACAATGACAACATAGAGTCTGAAAAGAATGGAGAATTAGGTCCCACTCCCACTGGGCGTGCCAAAATCTGTTATCACTAAAATTTGCACCCTGTTGGGTAAACTCAATAATTTAGTTATACATGGGAATACTCCCCTGATTGCAAGCTCAAATATTGGAAGCTGACCTCCAGAGTAAGTTGGTTCTTGATGGAACCTCACTTGAAACTACCTAAAACTAAGACTTTTGTTGAAGGGAAGGGTTAGAAGGGTACATAAAATGAAACCTACTGCTAAAGGTTATGCACCAAACTATTTCTTTGAGACTTAAAAAATAACCAACACACAATATAACTAGTAACTAAGAGCTTCCCTACACAAATCAATAACACAGTCCTTACATCAACAATTTGAAAGAAGGCTAAAATGATAGTTTCGAAAAGGAGAAGAATTTCCTCATAGTTCAGAATTGATTCAACACAAATTTTCAACTTGCAAAAAATATATACTTCTATAAAAGGTATCAACATGGGACACACAAACATAGAAAAATAAGAGAAGGGACCAGCTATATTTCACTACCAAAAGGTGTTACAAATTTGCATATCTCTCAAAATGAGTTACAAAAACCCCTTGCTTTTGCCAAGAACTCAAAAAATGTTACAAAAACAATAAGATGGAAGGAAAAAGAACTGCTACAAATGAGACCTCAACTCATATTTATGCATTTTACACCCAACTGCCTCATAAATGAGGACAATAAATTATGGTTCAGATGCAAGGAAAAAGACCAATTTGAGCCCTTCAAAGGACTTCAAAAATGTATAAAGGTGTCCCCAAAGTCATTCCTCATAAATACCCTCATGATTACCCTCCATAACTGCAGTCTTATGCTTCAAACAGGCCCAGAAATGTCTCTGAACAACAATAACTTTCTGCAGACTTTCATAACTGGACCTTGACTTTGAGGTTCTGTCATTACTTTACAAAATATCTCTCCTAAAATTTTTAAAAGATAAAAATAAATATCCTATTTTGCATCACATATATAATTTATTAAATGATTTATAATTCTTTTTTTAACAAATATATAAAAATATTCATTAGTTGATGAGTTATAAATTTTTTAATAATTATAAATTTTATTAATAATATTTATTGAGTAATTCATAATTTATTGATTTGATAAATGTTAATTATGTTAATAATATTAATTAAGTGATAATGTTAATCACTTAATTATGTTATTATCATAATTAACATTTATAAAATTAATAGATTTAGAAATTACTTAATAATATTATTAAAATGATACAAAATATAATGTTTATTATATACCAAAAAAAGCCTACATTCCATAGTTTTCTCCAAAGTATGTTAATAAAATGGTATAGCAATATCATTTTAATAACATAGTTTTGCTTACTTTTAACCAAGGAATGAAGAAAAAATAAGTGATAAAGATTATGACTCTTGAACCATGAAGGAATATTATGAGAGGTCATAAAAATTATAGATAACAACATTTACTCTACAAAAACATTAGGTATCGAAACCTAAAGTCATATCATATTCATTTTGTCTTTTCACTTTCTCTTGCATGAGCTCTCCCTAAGCCTTGGCCTCCATGAGGGTTTTAAATTTTTGGGAAGATTTGTGAAGAAATCAGGAGATTATCTAGCAATATTTGATGTCATTCCCTTCATTTTTTTTACTTTCCTTCATGGTTTTTTACTGAGTGACGCCATTGAAGGGTTTGTAGAGGAATGTGGATCTTTTCAGATATTTTCCAAACCTTTGAATAGGTTGCTACTCATCTACCTAAATCCATCCTTCATTGCTCAAACTATTCAGTGTTTGTTGGGTGCCACCAATGCTTGCTTCAAGCTCTGCCTGGGTGCCACCTATGAGGGTTTGGAAGAATTCTAGAATTTTACTTGGAGATATTGATGAGGTTTTTAATATTTTTTTTGAAGGATCTCCTATGGATTCATTTAATACCATGGCCTTCTGTAGGTAGCCACTTTTAATTTGATTTATTGTAGCTCATTTTCCTTATCTTGTTTTCAATCAAAAAGATATCTCTATGAATTTGATGATAAAAATAAAATGCTCCATGTATCCTTTTGCTCATGGCTTGAGCTCTATTCTGGAGGCTATGAATCATGAGATCCTTGTTGTCTTAAATCCTTTAAATCTAATGTTTCCAATTGAAACCCGTGACCATTTTTCACAAAGTTGTTGTCCTTACTTTCTAAATAGTGGCCTTCTTTATTGAAATAAGCCACTCTTGTACTGGATATACACTATTATATTACAAATTTGTTTCTATAAAGAAAAATAAAGTCAGCCTCTTCTATATAGTTGGCTTTTCATGAAAGTAAGTTTTTATCTTTATGAGGACATGCTGCTAGGTCTTTGAAACCTCTAGGTAACTCTTTTAGAAACACCGTTTTCTCCCATTATATGAAGCTATCTATGCAAAATTTTCTATCAAATTATGATGACCTCTCCTTCTATTTGTGAAGGCATTTAAACAAAACTTTGTCTATGTATATATATCAGATATGCTGAAGGAGGGGTTCACTAGTTCTTTGAAATTGGTATTCTGTAGCAGCAATTTCATTATGTAAAAACAATGAAAGACCCTATATTCTCTGCCTCCTAATGATTATTAGTTTCCTTCAAGGATGGTTGTTGATGAACTATAACTAATTGAATATTTGAATATGTTAAGTTGATGATCACCGAGCTGCAGAAAGTAAATGTAAGACATTAAATCAGTTAATGTATTGTGTTGTCATTGATGTCAACTTAATATGTTATGATTGGTCATGTACATAATGTCATAGACTTCAGGAAATCAAAGATATAAATTTTATGTTTTGGTAAACATGAAAATCCAGTGTACACTGAGTGACAGTAAACAATGACATATAGTACACACTGACAGACAGAGGACACCGATGAGAAGTCACAGTGTATACCGAGAAAAGCAATCCTGAGCATAACTGAAGTTCACAATGTTTCCTGATGGACAGTGTTACCCGAGGACAAATGGAAGTCATTAACCGAGCTAACTAATGGTTGATAATCGATCAAAACTGGAGTTAGGAAATGATAAAATACTTAGCTGGCGGGAGCTAAAATTAGAGTTAACAGATTTATTACTTTGTTTTTATCGACTAGTTGAACTAAGGATAAGATAGAGATTTAAATCACATAAAACAAGGAGAGATTTGTTGAATAAATCTAAAGCTATGCTTTAAAGATTAAAGCAATTCATGGAGAGATTTGTGGATCAAGAAAGCTGATTACGTCAAGAACAAGAAAGACAAGGAATGTAAACGGTGAAATCATGTCTATATGAAGAGATGAGTAATTCATTATCAAAGAGGAATGCTGAAGATAATTTTGGTGAAGATATAATTCTTCATTCAGATCTGATCATACAAGCTGAAGGACAAAGCCAAGAATTCTACAGTCATCGAGCAACAAAGAAGAAACAACATTCACCGAGAAGAAAGAAGTAAAGAGGGGAGAAAAGGAATTGAAGAGCATATTGATCAAAGAGGTATTATGGACTTACAATAGATCTGAAAATCATCAAGATTAAGTTGTATTTATGAACAGATCATTTACTGTTTTAGTTTAACCATTGATTCAGAAAATATCTTAACTGAGTGGGATTTAATAGTCCTTATTATATTGAGATACATCCTAAGGAGTATCAAAAGGTTTTTACTTGTTGACAACATAGTGAATGCACAAGGTCAAAAGACTAACCAATGGTTTTAAATCCTCTAACAAGTTCACACTTAACAGTGTGTTTTTAACCTATAACATGGTTGGCTCTTCATCGAGCTCACTTTAGAAGAGTGAAAATTCTGGGTTACTAGCTCCAAGCATTTTTTCCCTTAACAGGGTTTCCACATTAAAAATCCATGTGTCAAATGTGTATATGGTTCATTGCTTTGATGTTTTTCTTTACACATGACTAAAATAGGATTGATCGGTAAACACTAAGTTATTTATTGTATTTTGGTAAAGGTTAAGAAAAGATAAACTGTTATTCAGTAAAGCTTAAGAAAAGGATAAATAGTATAATCATCGAGTAGTATATACATGTTAGATTTACACAACGCGTACATCTTTTAGGAATGAAGATAACTAGAGGTTTTATATTTTTGTTATTAAGTTTTGGTTGAATTATTGGATTCATTATTGAGGCCACTGATTTACGCCCTCCCCCCCTCTCAATTATTCTAACAATTGGTATCAGAGCTTGTGTGCTTGAAAGAGAGTTTTAAGACTCAAGATAAATATCAAAAGAAGAGAAAAAGGGATGTGCCTAAGTTGAGAAAGGACAACTTTGCATCATAGAAAAGAAGGATAAGACTCCACCTATTAGGTATTGGAAATAATATCACTCAGTACTTGGATAATGAATTTGTTTTACATACTAGACCTCTGACAGTTGATCAATTGAGAGAAAAACATGAACACAATTCTATGATGATAGAACTTGCTTCCTCGCTCTCCGATGCTGAGTTTGAAGATGTCAACTCATGCACCACTACAAATAAAATGTGGGACAAACTCAAGCTAGTACATGGAGGAGATAAAAATTTGATGAGGGCTAAAGCTGAAAGCCTAAGAGAAAAGTATGATGACCTAAGAATGAAGGAAGGAGAAAACATCACTCAGTACAGTAGAAGAATCAAGGAAGTTGTAAATGCTATCCAAGGAGTAGGAGGTGTACATGAAGAAGAAACAATGGTAAGTAAAATCCTAAGAACTTTACTGCACGTTTATGCTATAAGAGTATCTACTATTCAAGAAAAGAGAGCAGTAGAAAATAACAATGTTACTCTAGATAGTTTGATTGGTAGACTTATTTCATTTGAGATGAATAAATATGAAAATGGTGTCTTACCATCTATTGAGTCTACATTCAAATCTTCTCTGAAAATAAGTAAATCAAGTCATAAACATACTATGAGAAATGAGAGTGAAAGTGATTGTGATGAACAAGTAATTGATGAAATTGAAGCACTAATGGATAGAAGATTGCAGAGAGGAAAAGGTAGATACAAAGGTAAATTACCATTGGTATGTTTTACTTGCAAAGAAATTAGACACTTTGCTGCTAGAAGCCCTAACAAAAGAAAAGATGAAAGAAACAATGATAGATCTTATGAAATGAATTTTGATAGAAGTGATGACCGAGATTACCAAAGAAATCGACAGTCTGACAAAAGAGATAACCGAGACTACAAGGACAAAGGAAAGAAGGCTTGTTACCTGGTTGAGAACAAAGCTTAGAATACAGACACTGATTCTGATGTAGATGGTGAGTTAGTATTTGTTGCTATGAAGGATGATTCAAACGAAGAAGAAAGGTCTGTTGAAATTTCACTCTTATCTAAAGTTAGCAAAAATGATGTCTCAATTATTGATAGTGGTTGTACTCATTATATGACTGGAAATAAGGAAAATTTTGAAACTTTTGAATATTATAATGGTGGATCAGTAAGAATGGGTAATGACTCACCTTGTCTAGTTGAAGGTAAAGGAACCATCATGTTGAATAATCTAATCAGAGGTGAAAATTCATATTGGGTGAAAGGACTTAACTATAATCTATTGAGTGTTTCACAACTGAATAACATAGGTCACAGAGTTGCATTTAAGAACAAAAAGGAAAATATCTATAATGAAATAGGAAGGTTTATCGGTACTGGTGAACAAAAAAAAGGTAACCTATTCTATCTTTATGATATTAAGACCACTTGTTTATTGGGTAGAAATGAAGACATATGGTTGTGGCATAAAATATTATGTCATGTGAACTTTGACAACATGGTTAGGATAAGCAATAAAAGAAAAGTAAGAGGCTTACCGAGCATGTCAAATCCCGACCATGTCATGTGTAAGAATTGTCAAAAGGGAAAAATGAAAAGTCTAGTTTTAATAGAAAACCTACACATATAATGGTATTCTAGAGTTAGTCCATACTGACTTATGTGGACCAATGAGAACAAAGAGCTATTATGGTGATAGATACTTCATTCTCTTTGTTGATGATTACTCTAGGATGATGAGTGTTATGTTCTTAAAAGAGAAATTAGAAGAATTTAATATGTTTAAATGGTATAAGGCTTTGGTTAAAAAAAAATGGAAAAGAAATAAAATGCTTAAGATCAGATAGAGGAGGAGAATTTATTTCTGATTAATTCACTAAATTTTGTAATGAGCATGGAATCACAAGACAGGTTTCTGCACCGAGAACACAACAACAAAATGGGATTGTTGAAATAAGGAACAGATCCATTGTTGATTGTGCTAGAACATTGATGATTGAAAAAATAATCACATAAACATTTTGGAGGGAAGCAGTAAGTACATTTGTCTATACACTGAACCAAGTTCAATTGAAGAAAGACACCAATAAGACACCTTATGAGCTATGGTATGGATACACACCAAATGTAAGTTAATTTAGAATTTTTGGAAGTCAATGTTATATTCTGAAATATGATAGAAATGGAAATCTTGACTCCAAAAGTGATGAAGGAATATTTCAAGGTTATTCTACCAAAAGCAAGGCTTATAAATGTCTTAACAAATCCTCTAACAAAATCATTGAAAGTGAAAATGTCAAAGTGGATGAATTTGATGAGAAAAGTGATGAGGAAAGTAGAAAGGAACCAAAGGACTACAACAGATTTGTCTACATAGAAGAACCTGACACCTTTCTTGAGCAATAGTATATTGCTACCGAGCATCAGAACAATGCAACCAAGCATCAGGTTGCACACATCAAAAATCAGGAAAATTATCTCAATGTTGACTTGAGTGATGATGATCACAATGAAGATGAAAATGATGATTAGAATGATGAACAAAGATCTAAACGATTACTTTCTAAGTATGTCAGAAGACACCGTCCACAGAACTAGATCATTGGAGACAAAAGAGCTAGAATGAGAACAAGAAGTAAGTCACTGAACACTAGATGTTTGATTTGTGATTTTGAGCCTCAATCTGTTAATACTGCACTTGAGAATCAAGAATGGGTTAGTGTTATGAATGAAGAAATTGAACATATTGAGAAGAATAGAACATGTGTCATGGACATTAGTACCTAGACGGAGTGACAAAAATGTCATTGGTACTTGTAAAGGAAGAAAAAGATCTTTATTTATATTTTTAGTTTTATTAGGGTTTGATTGTGTATTTCCCTAACCTTTACATTTAAACTATGGTTGTATTTAAATGTGATTATGAGGAAGATAATATGTTCCACCTTTATCCCCAAATGCACAAATGCAAGATCCAAGTTGATCAACCGAAAAGAGGGATTAATACATAAATGAATTAACCATTTGGAAATGAGAGTAAAGAAGAAGATATTAAATTATATTAATTGATTATATAGATATGATATATGAAAGTAATTGAAAAGGATGAGAGGAAGAACCAACCTTAAATAATTACAGATCAAATAATTTTGTTTTCTAATGTCTGTAGACTATTTCTGGAAAATCAAAAGTATGATCCAGAATCGAAATGCTGAAATGAACAAAACCCAAAAATATTTTTCCGATCCAACACCTTCTTATGAAAAAGGTCAACCTTGACCCACAAATGTCACCCCTGAACCAATAATGTCGACCTTGACCTACACAACATCGACAAAAAATCTGTTTACAGAGCCTGAAAGAAAGTCGAAAAGGGTATTCAGATCTGAGTCCAAATCTGCAGTCCCAAACCTCTACCTGAAAGAAAAAGAGGTTTGTTTGTTGTGGGGGGGAGGTGTTTGCCTTAGTCAAACCCTAATTTAGGAATTAACCTTGAATTAAATAAATTATAGAATGATAGAAATTAGTAGAATTGAATCTAACAATGAAGCTATGATTTAAATAGATATGCAATTGTAATTCAAATGTAGCAAGTATGTAAGTATGAAAGTTTGAACTCAATAGAAACCATAAACCTCCATGATTGTATGCTTGAAATCCACCTTGAAGAGATGATGAAAGAGTCTTGAGGATGCACAAAGGATCTTGAAGGAAGATCACACCACCATGATGGCTAGATCTAGGGTTTGAATGATGAATCTTGAATGCTTGAACCTAATCCCTTCAAAAGGGTTGAAAGCTTGAATCCTTGATCTTCAATGGAGAACTTGGATGCTTGAGAGAAAGAATTGAACACCTTGAAAGCTTGGAAACATGTATAAAAATGGATTCTTGAACCTTTTTTTTCTTGACAAAATCTTAGTTAGAGCTTTTTTGCACTTTTGAAGACTTCTTCTTGCTCAATATCGCTTAGAGAAAATGAGAGGAGAAAACTTCCTTTTATATGAAATAGGGCACAATCTTCTAAGGAGGAAAACATAGGATAATTAAATTCCAATTAAAGCCTTTAACCCTAGGAGAGGACCTATATTAAATATAATTTAGGAATCACCACTTCGTAACCTAAAATAGCTGACCTAGAAGCGGGAAAATTGAATTTTGGATGACCCCCACCAGCCGACAGGCTTCCAGATTCGAAAGGGGGACCCTGGTCAAGGTTGAGGTCAAACTTGACCTAGGTCAAGGTTGAGGTTGACCTTGACCCAGGGGGTCAGAACCCCTGGAAAACATGCCAGGTGGGGTAGAAGGTGCCCAGAGAGGCCCAATCAGGGTCCTAAACCGGCATAGAAGTTGGGGATGATGTAGAAATGGAGAAATAGTATGATGGAGGTAAAAAAAATCCCCTAAAGAGGGATAAACATTCTTATCATGGAAGTGCTTCCATTTTAAGATGATACATTAAGCCCCCACTTTAGCAGGAGTATGGAAATCGAACATGCTCACGGTAAAGTTGGAAGAAAAAGACCTTGTGGATTGCAACGAGATAGAATATCAGTAAGTCCAAGACATGGTTCCCTAGACCAAGGATTATAACTCAACATACATACATAAAGATATGAAATTAAAGAGAAATCAATCATAGAAAACATACATGATCACATAAGCAAGACCAGAGCAACACTATAGATAACATAGCTTCATGATATAATCGTACTAGCATGAAAGTGAAAAGAGAGAAAAAGGAAAGTGATTACCTTACCTAGTAAGATTCCCACCTTACCATGAATCACCAAGGAGGGAGAGCCCAATATGTTCACCCACAAACTGTGCTTATAATTGTAAATGCATCTTCTGACGGCTTTTAAAATATCCATAGATCTACATTCTTGTATCACTATGGAATATAAAATGCATGGCCATTCAGGATTTAGAAACTTATGTGCATTAAATTTCAAGGATTTAGAATATTGTAAATTAAAAAGGTGTGTATCTTTTCAGGATTTAGAAACTTGTTTGAGTTACCTTCCAAAGATTTAGCAAAAAAGTAAAAAGTAAAGATGCGTGTCTCTTTAGGATTTAGCAACTTATGTGCGTTACCTTCCAAGGATTTAGTGTATTGTAAAATGTAAATAAATGTAAACTATAGTACAGGGGAGACCCTATATATGCCCCCCTCCTTATCATGACTACATACTAGGAAGGATAAGGAAGAGGAAGAGGATACCTACTTCACAAGGTAAGGAGATATCCAGCTTAACAATGTATACCATATTCTTAGCGAAGAGCCTTGACCCTTACATCCAAGAACATAGATAATCATGAAATGGATATGTCACTTATGGAAAAATAATCCTCAAAAAGGAATAGATCTTTTCAGCAAGAGCCCTACCCTAGAGGAGTGCTTAAGATAAAATTCCATCTTCTAAAGAAAAGAGGGAACAAAGATTCAATCAACAAGCCCCCTGAATCAAGAGGAAGAGGAATCTTTGGATGAAGGAATCAAACTCCAACCCAAAGCAAGAGAAAGAGTTTATCAAAAACATAGTTTGCAAAAATAAAGAAGAGCTGATGACCTTAGACAATCACCTCTCATATAAGAGGGTATCTATAGTAAAAACATAAATCTTTATAAAGAAAGAATGTTGTAAGATAAACACATGCCACTAAGCTAAGGAAAGTAGCTCCTTAGATAGTAGAAGAAAGAACATACCTTGCCCCCCAGGTGTGAAGGCAAGGGATATATCAAATTATATCAAGAGATTTCATAGCAAAGAGACATCCTTAGAAAACAAATGTCTTAGAAAATATGTCATGGATGATTTATAGGGATAGAATATAGAAAGAATAACCAATTAAACTCAACACAAAAGATATGCTAAGAGTAAAATGGATCCTAGTATACTGGAATAAGATACCTCTTGCCCCCCAGTGAATAGACAAGAGGAGAAATGTAATCTAACTTGGAGAAGAATGAGGGGAATGCCCTATATCAAAATTATGAAGAAATTGTAATACTACACGAGAATGAGATATAATTCCCAAAGTAGCTCTCTCTCTAACATATAGCTTGAAATGCACACAATCAACAAGTAAACATTTATTACTATAATGAAAAGGACATTTATATTTAGAGAGAGCATTTCTCAGAATGGGTTTGAAGATTTCTTTCTTGGAATTCATTAACTGGATATACACCTTTTTAGCCACATCTTGAGGAGTATCAGGTGATCTAAGGTAGGTGTTGGAAGAATAATATGAAGAGGAGGATGATAGTTAAGATCAGCTACCTCAAAATGAGAAGGTAGGAAGCCTATACCATGCATATTTTGTTTAGGAGACACATGAATCAGGTTTTTAACGCCATGTTCATTAACACCAAGCCCTAAACCCTTATAACCTTGTTTATCAACCATAGTGTATCCTTTAGTGTATCTATCTTGCAAAGATTCTATGGGAGATGATTGATTATTGTGTTCATGAGAAAATGTTGTGTAAGGTGGAATGATGGTTTTAGGAGAAGTTTCTTGGGATTTTCCTTTAATATTATCATGGACCGGATAAGAAGGGGAAGGTAAATCTAGGAATTCTTTCACATCCTCATCTTGTACCCTTGTTTGAGCCTCAACAAAAGTGTGAGATGAAATAGGGATGGAAGATGGAAGAATAGGAGTAGGAGTATTAGGAATTGGATTAGGAAGGTTAAGAGGAAGATTAGGAAGATTATGCAATGGTGTATCATCTACCAAATTCTTCACATAATCCAAAATAGTAATGATTCCATTACACACATCCTTAATAGAAGTTTTAAAAGTAGGGAGACTAGTATTGGTCAATCTCATAATGGCATAAGCAAGCGCACCATGAAGAGTGAGGAATGTAAAAAAATGGAGGATAGTCTCATACACATCATAAGTACTATAAAGAGATGCTAAGAAAATAATGATGAGAAAAATAGCAATACACCAAAAGATCTTCATAATGAATGAAATGTAAGAAGTGTTTTTGTATATTTTATGAGTATTTAAATTTTTATTTTTGGATTTTACAAATGCAAATTTTAATCTAAGATGTAAATCTAACACCAAAGAGAAGGAGTTGTGTATCGCGGGTTCACCAAAATGTAAAGGAAGAAAAATCTTTCTTTTGTTTATTTTGTTTTATTAGGGTTTGATTGTTATTTCTCTAACCTTTACATTTAAATTGTGGTTGTATTGAAATGTGATTATTAGGAAGATAAGATGTTCCACCTTTATCCCCAAATGCACAAATGCAAGATCCAAGTTGATCAACCCAAAAGAGGGATTAGTACACAAATGAATCAACCATTTGGAAATGAGAGTAAAGAAGAAGATCTTAAATTCTGTTAATTGATTATATAGATATGATTTATGACAGTAATTGAAAAGGATGAGAAGAAGAACCAAAATTAAAGAATTGCAGATCAAATAATGTTGTTTTCTAAGGTCTGTAGACTATTTTTGAAAAATCTGAAGTATGATCTGGAACCAGAATGCAGAGACGAACAAAACCCAGAAACATTTTTCTGATCCAACACCGTCTTATGAAAAAGGTCAACCTTGACCCACAAATGTCACCCCTGGCCCAATAATGTTGACCTTGACCTGCACAACGTCGATAAAAAATCTGTTCACGGAGCCCGAAAGAAAGCCAAAAAGGGTATTCATATCTGAGTCCAAATTCACAGTGCCAAACCTTTACCTACAAGAAAAAGAGGTTTGTTTATTTGGGGAGGAGGGGTTTACCTTAGTCAAACCCTGATTTAGGAATTAACCATGAAATCAATAAAGTATAGAATGCTAGCAAGTAGTAGAATTGAATCTAACAATGAAGCTATGATTTAAATAGATATGCAATTGTAATTCAAATGTAGCAAGTATGTAAGTATGAAAGTTTGAACACAATAGAAACTATAAACCTCCATGATTGTATGCTTGAAATCCACCTTGAAGAGATGATGAAAGAGTCTTGAGGATGCACAAAGGATCTTGAAGGAAGATCACACCACCATGATGGCTAGATCTAGGGTTTGAATGACAAATCTTGAATGCTTGAACCTAATCCCTTCAAAAGGCTTGAAAGCTTGAATCCTTGGTCTTCAATGAAGAACTTGGATGCCTAAGAGAAAGACTTGAACACCTTGAAAGTTTGGAAACATGTAGAACAATGGATGCTTGAACCTTTTGTTTCTTGACAAAATCTTAGTTAGAGGTTTTTTGCACTTTTGAAGACTTCTTCTTGCTCAATATCGCTTAGAGAAAATGAGAGGAGAAAACTTCCTTTGATATGAAACAGGGCACAATATTCTAAGGAGGCTCACATAGGATAATTAAATTCCCATTAAATCCTTTACCCCTAGGAGAGGACCTATATTAAATATAACTTAGGAATCACTGCTTTGGAACCCAAAACAGCTGACCCAGAAGCGGGAAAATTGAATTTTTGATGACCCCCAGCAGCCGATAGGATTCTAGATTTGAAAGGGGGACCCTGGTCAGGGTTGAGGTTGACCATGACCTAGGTCAAGGTTGAGGTCAACCTTGACCCAGGGGGTCAGAACCCTTGGAAAACATGCCAAGTGGGCTAGAAGGTGCCCGGAGAGGCCCAATCAGGGTCCTAAACTGGCACAGAAGTAGAGGATGATGCATAAACAGAGGGATAGTATGATGGAGGTAAAAAACATCCCCTAAAGAGGGCTATACATTCTTATCATGGAAGTGCTTCCATTTTAAGATGATATAGTACCAAATGGATATTCAAAAACAAACTGAATGAGAATGGAGAAGTCATAATGAATAATGCAAGACTAGTATGCAAGGGGTATGCACAAGAAGAAGGTATTGACTATGGAGAAACCTTTGCACCCATTGCTAGGCTAGAAGGAGTAAGAATTATACTTTATTATGATGCTTTCAAAGCATTCAAGGTATACCAAATGGATGTAAAATCTACATTTCTGAATGGAATACTAGAAGAGGAGGTATACATTGAACAACCTAAAGGGTTTGTTGATCCTGAAAAGAGGAACATGGTATGTAGACTACAAAAATCCTTGTATGGATTGAAACAAGCACCAAGAGCATGGTATGAAAGACTTCACTCTTATCTCATTAGTATTGGATTCATAAGAACTAGTGATAACAGTAATCTGTATTTATAAGGAGATACTGATGATAAGATTTTGATTGCTGAGATATTTTTTGATGATATCATTTTGGAGGTAATGATATGTTATGCAAATCATTTGTTGATGAAATGAGAAAAGAGTTTGAGATGTCAATGTTTGGAGAGATCAAAATTTTTCTTGGTCTACAGATCATACAACAAGATGTAGGCATCTACATCACACAATCCAAATACATCAAAGAAGTGTTGAAGATATTCAAAATCAAGGAATCCAAACCAATTGGAACACCGATGAAAGCCAGATGAAAATTGACAAAGGAAGACAAGTCAACTGAGGTAAATCAGACCTTCTATAGATCTATGATTGGAAAACTAATGTTTGTTGTACATACTAGACTAGATATAGCACATACAGTTGGTATAGTTGCAAGATTCTCTACTAATCCCAAGGAATCACACATGATTGTTCTCAAGAGAATTCTGAGATACCTAAAGAATACCGAAGACTATGGCTTGTGGTATAAAAAATAAGGTAAATTTGAGTTTCAATTTTATACAAATGTTGATTGGGCTGGAAACATAGATGATAGAAAGAGCACAACAGGAGAAGCATTCTTTATGGGTGATAGAATTCTCACATGGATAAGTAAAAAGCAAGGACGCATCTCACAATCAACTATAGAAGCATAATATGTGGTTGTTGCTTCAAATTGCTTTAACATTGCATGGATCAAGAAATTGTTGAAAGGTATGAATATGGAAATCCTTGATCCAGTGATTATCTATTGTGACAATACAAGTGCTATCAACATTTCAAAGAACCCTGTGATGCATGCTAAGACAAAGAAAATTTCTATCAAGTATCATTACTTAAGAAAACAAGTACAAGAGAAAGAGGTGATACTAGAATATGTACAATCTAAAGAACAATTAGCAGACATTCGCAAAGCCATTACCAAAAGATACATTTGAGTTCTTGAGAAAGAGACTAGGGGTCTGAACCTTGTCTACTAGTCACTAATCTGACTAGAAGGTTGCATCTACCTATACATTATTAGAAGATCAATCATGTTGATGCAAGTGGAAATATGGACTAAAATGAAATATCAGTACAAAAAGGTACTTATTAGAACCAAACACCAGAGATATTATTGGATACTACAGAGCTACATTGCTGATGGAGAGGGATATATTTTTGTTTGGCATTGTTGTCAAAGGGAGAGATGTACTCAATGAATATATCCATATGAAATATCTAGAGGGAGTGAGATATCAAAGAGAAAAGAACATCCAAAGAGAGAGAAAGCTTCCAAGGAGAGAGATATTTAAAGAAACAACCATCCATCAAAGGGAGAGTATTGAAGAAGAGATTCTACAAGAAAGAGACAAAGGCATAAGACAAAAGTTTCTACATCCATCTAGTGAAGGGAATGAAGAAAGAAATAACTCTGAAAGAATCAAATCTAACTAGAAGAGCTTACTGAGAGCAAGATATTTGAATTGGTTAAAGAACAATAAGTTTGGGAGAGATTGATGAACTACAACTAATATATTTCATATTGTGTTAGTAGTATGTTTCCATCAGTGCCAAAGGGAGAGATTGAAGAACTATAACTAATTGAATGTTTGAAGATGTTAAGTTGATGATCACCGAGCTACAAAAAGTAAATGCAAGACATTAAATAAGTTAATGTATTGTATTTTCATTGATTTAAAATTAATATGATATGATTGGTCATATACATAATGTCATAGACTTCAGGAAATCAAAGAGATAAATTTTATGTTTCGGTAAACATAAAAATCTAGTGTACACTGAGTGACAGTAAACACTGACGGACAGTGCACACTGACCGACAGAGAACACCGACGAGCAGTCAAAGTGTATAGCGAGAAAACAAACCATGAGCATAACTAAATTTCATAATGTTTCCCGATGGAAAGTGTTACCTGAGGACAACTGGAAGTCATTAACTGAGCTAACTAAGAGTTGATCATAGATCAGAACTAGAGCTAGGAAACAACAAAATACTTAGCTGGCAGGAGCTAAAATTAGAGTTAACTGATTTATTACTTTGTTTTTATCATCCAATTGAACTAAGGATAAGAAGGATATTTAAAACACAAAAAACAAGGAGATATTTGAGGGATAAACCTAAAGCTATGTTTTAAAGATTAAAACAATGCATGGAGAGATTTAGGGATCAATAAATCTATCTATGTCAAGAACAAGAAAGACAAGGAATATAAATGGTGAAATCATGTCTATATAAAGAGACAAGTCATTCCTTATCAAAGAGGAACACTGAAGAGAATTCTAGTGAAGATAGAAGTATTCATGCAGATCTGATCATACAAGGTGAAGGACAGAGCCAAGAATTTTGTAGATACCGAGCAATAGAGAAGCAACAATATTCACTGAGAAGAAAGAATTAAAGAGGGGAGAAAATGAATTGAAGAGAATATTGATCAGAGAGGTATTATGGACTTCCGATAGATCTAAAAATATGAAAGATTAAGTTGAATTAATGAACAGATCATTTATTGTTTTAGTTTAACCATTGATTCAAAAAATCTCTTAACCGAGTGGGATTTAACAGTCCCTATTATATTGAGATACATCCTAAGGATTATCAAAATGTTTTTACTTGTTGACAACATAGTGAATTCACAATGTCAAAAGACTAACCAATGGTTTTAAATCCTCTAACAAGGTTGCACTTAACAGTGTGTTTGTAACCTATAATAGGGTTGGATCTTCACCGAGCTCACTTCAGAAGAGTGAAAATTTTGGGTTACTGGTCCCAAGTGGTTTTTCCCTTAACAGGGTTTCCACATTAAAAATCCATGTGTCAAATGTGTATATGGTTCATTTCTTTGATGTTTTTCTTTACACATTACTAAAATAGGATTGATCGGTCAACACAAAGTTATTTACTGTATTTTGGTAAAGGTTAAGAAAAGATAAACTGCTATTCAGCAAAGCTTAAGAAAAAGATAAATAGTATAATCACTGAGTAGTATATACATGTTATATTTACACAAGTCATACATCTTATAGGACTGAAGATAACCAAAGGTTTTATATTTGTGGTATAAATTTTTGGTTGAATTATTGTGGCCAATGATTCACACCCCCTCCCCTCTCAGTTATTATAACAGGATGTGACCATACCTTTCATCTGATTTCAACTGCTATTGTTGTGGTGGTACTTTCATGGTTCTATATGTTTAATCTCTTTTATTGTATTTCAGGACATGTTGATCATCATCATCTTCACTATTGTGCTACTTTTTTATGCAAACTATTGTTCCTTCTTCAAAGTGGATAAAATTGTACATTAGTGTTCTTTCTTTTATCCACTTAGTCACTTTCTCTTTGGATTGTAACCATCATTATATTGTTGCACTTTATGTCATTTTTTGTCAAACATGCTCTATTATTATTCCTTGTGAAACCATTACCATTATGCTTTTCTATTCACAACATAGAAGATATGTCCATAGTGTCTATTGTGCTTTAACTTTAAATACTGATTGATATGGCTTGAACATGTGATATGCTATACATGTGATGTCCTTACATCTCTATGACATGTTTCAGCTCTGCTCTTCATCATCATCTCTTTGGTAAATAGCAATGCTGCTTCATTTTATTTCTTTACATTTGATGTTACTAGCTCCTCGTTGCTAATATAGAACCACATGTGTTTTCTCTAAATAAAACCATGCTATTCAACTAAAAACAACTCTTAGAGCTACATACTCATTATTTTTCAGCATGCTGGGCTCAACCCTTATGGAAGCCCACTTGATTCCTACATGCTAAAATGTTTAAATGAATCAATCAACAATAAAACTTCACCTGTGTCTGCAAATTTGAAAAAACCTATTTATACAAACCATGAATTTAATATGTGTTCTTTTCTTTTATTTGATACATACGATGATTTCAGACTGAAATAATGCAATATAGGAGTAAATTATGCATGTACTGATGATGTATATGCAAAGATTTGGAATCCTGAGCTTTGACACCACCTCTCAATCTCCTTGCAGGTACTTTGGATGGTGAAGTAACTAGAAATGAAGATGTGGAACTCAACTGTGGGGGTTTTTCATCATGAGGCAATGACAGATCCCTTGTCTTTGTTTATACTTTCATTTCTATATACATAATTTCCTTTTATAATGCATTAAGGGAGTCATTCCCATGGCTTGTGTGGGATATTGCACATTTACATTCATGAATAAAGAAATCATTCTTTTAAATTTTCAATGTTGTATGATTCTTATATGTTGTAAACTATCCCATTTTTCAGTGATTCCTTTATGGCATTCCTCTTTTGGAAAAACATATTAATAACTGAGATGCACCCCTTAAAACTATCTAAAAAAAATAACCATCTCCACTCTATTGAGATAGGAAATAAAAATGGGTAATAGTTTCCATAAAGCCATTCCTTCCTCTGAGGAGGTTAGAGATGTTGTGTTCTCTTTCAAAGGGGACAAAGTGCTAGGCCCGGATGGTTTTACCATGTTTGTTTTTCAAAATTCATGGCACATTATGGGTAAGGATGTGTTTGATGTTGTTAAAGAATTCTTTGGTGCCTAAAGAATATTGAAGGAGATTAATACCACTTTCCTTTTATTAATCCCTAAAAAGACTAGGGCTAACTTTGTGGATTCTTTTAGACCTATAAATATTTTCAACTCTTTGTACAAAATTATCTCAAAAGTGATTACCTCTAGAATTTTGAAGTTGCTGCTAGGTCTTATTTCTCCCCAGGAAAATGGGTTTGTTCCTAGTAGGAAAATCTTGGGCTCTATCATCTCCATGCATGAAAATATCCGCTCTCTTATCAACACTTCTAATATGGGATTCTTCATGAAAGTAGTCTTATCTAAGGGTTATGATAGAGTTGATTGGGGTTTCCTCCTCAAGGTCCTTCATGCTTTTGGCTTTGGAAATAAAGTTGTCCAGTTGATTCTTCAGCTTATCTCTACCTCTTCTACGATTATGTTGGTTAATGGAGCCTCTTCTAACTTCTTAAAACCTTCAAGGGGGCTAAGGAAAGGGATCCTATATCTCTTATCCTATTTTATATTACGATTGAATTTCTTGGGAGATACTTTCTAAAACTCAATGGAAATGGAGTTATCCAAGGGTTAAAGACGTCATCTCATCCCCAAACTTGCTCTCATGAAAAATTTGTGGATGAAACTATTCTTATGGGGGAAGCCACTATTAAAGAAGCTAAAAATATTAAATTATCCTTGAAAACTTATTCTAGTGCCTTAGGAAAATTGATTAATTGGGAGAAAAGCTATTTATTCTTTATCAACAGTCTGGAAGAAAGACAATTGAGGATTTCTAAAATTCTTGGATGTGTTCTTTCTGCTCTTCCTAGGACTTATTTGGGCCTCCCCTGGTGTCCAAACCCATAGATTACTTTTGGATATCCTTGATTGAAAAATACAATAGCAAGATGGATGGATGTAAAGGTAATTTATTGAGTTAGGAAGGAAAAGTGCAATTACTTAAAATTTGTCTCCAACATCTCCCTGTCTAAGCCTTAAGTCTTTTCAAAATTCTAGAAAAATATGCGGAAGTTATGGAAAGAATTTAGAAGAAATTTATCTGGCTAGAAACTAAAGAAAGGAAGAGAATACCTTTTATTTCTTGGGAGAAACTGTGCAAATTTAAAAAACAAGGTGGTCTAGGTATTAAGCCTATCCATATGTTAAAGAAAGCCTTGCTAGCTAAGAAAATTTGGATAATGTATGAGGAGTAGAGGGAATGAAGTCTCATTTTGAAAAGAAAGTGTCTCTTCAATTCCCCATCTCTTGACTATTTTTTTTGAGCTCCCAATATCATAAATGGGTCCTATATCTAGAACTATGTTTTGGGAGTTAAGGAAGTGGTTGTGAAAGGGAAGAGGTAGAAACTAGGAAACGATAGTAAAATATGGTTTTGGGAGGAATGTTGGTTGATGGAAAAACCTTTAGAGTTACTTCCAGTTGATAAGAGTATTATTCAGAGGTGCAAACTAATTTATGGAAATCTAGTTGCTGATTACTGGAAGAACGGTTCCTGGATCAACTTGAGTAGTATAGACTCAAATCTTTATGAAATTCATCTCTCTCTCAATCCCATCTTAGTGAAAGGAGATCATTTTGATTCTTTGATCTAGGCTCTTAATCCTAGTGGGAAATTCACTATCTCTTTTGGATTGTCTTTTATTAATGATTCTGAAGGAGAAATCCCTTTATGGGTCTATTACTGGAATAAAAATCTTATTCCTAAAGTTGAGATCTTTTTCTAGATTCTTGTCCAAAATAAAATTCTAACTATTCATAATTTGTGCAGGAGGGGGTTTTGTCTTACTAACATATGCTTTCTTTGCAAGAATGATGTTGAGTATATTTTTCACCTATTATTCTAGTGTACTTTTTGCCTTGAAATTTGGGGATATATCCTCCAAGGTTGGAATCTCTCTTGGGTTTCCCCAAGAAATATTAAGGACTTTCTTGCGCAATGGATATTCTTGAATCCTATTAAGGCTTCTAAGATGGTTTGTTCGTTGGTTGCTCCTCATGCCTGCTAGAATCTTTGGAATTAGTGCAACAATAGGATCTTTAGGGACAGAGAGGCTCCTCTGATTGTGATTGCTAAAAAAATTATTAGGGCTATCAAGGAAAACTTTGTTTCCATCAAAGGAGAAGATGAATTTGAAGGAGAAGGCTATGATTCTAACTCCTTTTTGTTTTGTAACTTTAATTTCAAAGGTAAGAAGGAAAATATGAGGGAGGGCTTGGTCTAGTTATCTCCTCTAGAGGGATGGTTTAAGGCCAATTTTGATGGTGCTACTAAAGGAAAATGAACTGCCTCACAATAGGTGTGTAATAATCATGCTCAAGGCCTTTCTTAGGAATGGTTCATTCAATATAAGGACTACTGTTCCCGTTATGAGGTGCATTTAAATTGTCAACCCAGGGACGTATACTTGAAATGGTTGGCATGATATGTGCACTAGGTTCCTTAAGGAGTCATTCTGCTTATGCTACAGGAAGGTAAAAATGCGTAAAAGAAACCTACACTAGTGCTACAGGAAAATAATACATTTATCTTCTTACTAGAATGAATGCTATAAATTGCAACTCTACTAAAACCTATGATTTCAACCTAGAACATCCATTATAACTATTCTTGCAGATGCTGCATGAACATTCATAAGGTACAATGCTGCAGGAAGAAATTGTAACTTCTATCTGAAATACTGGAAATGCTAGAAATGAAATCTATTCTAATCTAACCTATTCCACCTCCCAAGTGGGCCCCCTTGGTCAGTTTCTTCTAAACTATTAACACAGAATGTAAACCAAGAACTATTTCATTGCATTTCAAAAACTCATTACATAGAAACAATACATGGAACTTGAAATAGATTGTTGTATAATAATTTTCTTCCAAAAGCTTTTGTCTCTATCTTTTCTAGCTAACCTCAAACTATCGGTCCAATCCCTATATATAGAGGATCAAACACTTATTACAAAAACAAAAAAGAAAATATCTTGCTGAAAAAATGTCAGAGAAGAAGATGGAAAAGCAACAGCCCGCGATGTGGGTAGTAAAGCTTGGGTGACTAGTTCAACATAGTAAAGTGCAAAGGGAATATAGGCACACTACATCCCTGCATCCTGGAATAATGGCTCCATTGTAGCAGCCATGTTTCCTAGTGCTGTAATGATCACTCCATCATAGCTAGTCCTCAAAAATCCTCCTTGAATGTTGCCGACCACTCTCCAGCCACTTTCTCTCCTGTCAAGTTAGTTATGATGCAGAAATATTCATGCAACAAGATTAAACAAATTAAATATCCAAATATTAGAACATAGATTCTAATGGTTTTATGAAATACTGTACTATTTGTATAATATTAGAAAAATATGTCACAAACATCTACCCATGGTTTATCAGTTCTATCTGGACTTGATCACAAGTTTTGACTGGCTAGGCTCTCAAATGTTTTGACAAAAACTAGAATAGAGTATTAAAATTATACAAAACAAAGGCAATTTTGGCCTTATCATCTGCCCCTTGGTTAATCAAATTCTTGTCCTCAAGCATTGCACCTTTTGGAAATCGACCTATAGTCACCAACTTCAGTTCTTCCTCATCTATGGCTCTTAAAGGAGTAGTATAATCCTCTTGTTCTTTCCCAAACTTCCCTTCTGTGATCTTCCTACATCCTGTCAAGTATGTATTGTTGATATCATACAAGGGCCAAAGGAGCATGGGTGGCTGCATTGTGAGCAGATTCCAGAGCTCCTTCTTCATTTGCCTACCCAACACTATGTAGTTTGGTGCCTGATGTATAGTTTCTTCAAGGTTAATGGGGCTATGTGGTTCTGATCTTTCAAATACCTCTGATAATCTACCCCATCTACTTCTGGCACTAGTTAAGGCTCTTTGGAAGACAAAATAGGACATGCTGTCATATTCTGCATACACATCTGCTCTAAGTTTAAAAATTTTATCTATAATTTCATTTTTAACATTCCCACATGTCAGTTTGAACCTATCCCTCAAGAATACTTCTGGTTGATAGCTTTCTACTCTTAATGGTAGGGGTTTTTTTTTCTCAAGATCTTTGTAATTCCCCAACTACTTATCATAGTTAGCCTCATTTTGCATCCATGACATCAGGGCCCTTAGGTGTATATCCCCTATGTAAGGTAGGGGATTCCATTCAGTCTCTATAGGGATGATGAAATTATGCACATACAACTCACAAAGTAGGTTTTGTTGCAAAGATGGAAGTGTCTAGTATAAACCATAGAATTCCTGGGCTGATTTGAACTCCGCGTTTACATCTTTGAGGGTCATCATCAACTGAAATAGGAGGAATTATTATTTTAGACAGATGGTATAGACCCTAGGTGGAGATCTACAAGTAATTACTTGGCCAGTTAGTTTAAGGGCATGTTCCATTCTCTGTTTCTATCTTGCCAATTGATCTTTCAATTCTGCAATTTCCTCTTCTTGTTCTGCTATTACTTTCTGCAATTTATTTTTCTCTTCTCTATATAGAGTGGTTTTCAACATGTGTTTATTATATAACTAGAAAATAAGCATTTGCAGAGTAATCGGACCACTATTTTCATCTTGGTTATTCGTCTTCCTTTGTTCTTTCCATAACTGCTCTAAGAATTTTATTAACCAAGTTTGCTTATAGGAAACTAAAGCATTTCTTGTGCAAGGCAGCTGGTGGGTTATAGGGGTTTCTTCCTCATGAGTTGGAACATCCTAATGATTGACTCCTGGGTCATTTTGACATACATTTGGCTCATCTTCACACTCCTCTTCCAGATTTTGAGGAATGTCAGGAATCTCAGACTGACTAGGAGAATCATCTGGAACAATATGGATAGGATTTTCCTCCTCATATTGTTTGGGGGAAGAGGACTGGCTTTCGGGGGGCACTTTAGGAATCTTCCCTCTCATCCTAGGACTTCTTCTTATAGGGATTTCCTCAACTTCTATGGCCTTTTTCTTACTAACCCTTTTTGTTGTCTCTGCTGCAGGAGTAGTGGCTGCGGGAACTGACTTCATTCTCTTCTTTCTTGAGACTTGAGGGTTTTGTGGTTCAGCTACAGGAACCAAAGTTTCTTCTACTAACTTTCATTTTCATTTGGTTTGGGTGGCAGTAGGTATATTTCTCATGTGAGTGGTTAAAGGAACATTTTCTTGTAAATTTTTGGTTTCTGCCCCTTGGTTATTTTTCTCGGCAACTGGGTAAGGGGAAACTGCATTATCTTGGTTAATTTGCACATTAGGGGCAATTTGAGGCTGAAGGGTTTTATGATGGATGAACTTTTCCCATGTCATAGGGGAGGCATCCCTAAGAGATCTTTCTATGAGTAATTTAATTAGGGCATGGTGAGTAACAGAGTTGTCTTTCCCTTTCTGGGTTTCTTTGGCACTAATGCACAACATATTAAACAAAAAATTGGGTGCATTCATTGGGATATTATGTCGTACATAACTAAGCAGCTTAAAATGATGCGCATGTAAATTATAGAATCACCCTTCATAGGTGAAATACCTTATAATGTGCATAGCCAACTCCTCGTATGGTGGAGGAATGGACATCCTTTTGTATCCCTACTTAGTGATTTCCAATGGAGGGTCTCCTGGTAGGGTGAATTGAGCCCTGGCTGACCTGGCATCATGGGCATTGGGATAATGTTCCACTGCTGCTAGAAAACCAGTCACTTCCACTATTTTCTCCTCTATTGCAACAACTAGCAACCCCCATACCATTGCATGGCCCTCATCAAATGTGTTTGCAAATTCTGATGTTGCTTCCTCATCAAACCCCATCAGTTTTAAGAAATACCCCAGCCATCCACAGGCATTAAATCTTCTCATTGCCTCAACATCAGATAGTAAAATACCATGAACCACTGGTTCATGACACTATAATTGGCCCCCCATTTTACCAAATTCAATCCTCTGCTATGTTTAACCTCTGTTTTTTATAATTACCTTCTTCTCTTTTGAATTTCAGACTACTTCTTGTAAACCCACAGACCCTCTTTCACATTCTTCTGGTATTCTTGATATGAACAATAATAATGTATTTTACCAGAATGAATCATAGATGTTCATGTGAGAGTGAGAGTTATGTCATGGTTTTAATACTGGGTCACATCTAGTCTGACAGTTAGGGGTTTATTCAGAATAAAGGTACGACATTTGACACTTGTGTGATGCAGCAGCTAGATTTTAATTAAGGCAATGCCGAAGTATAGATTTGGGGATCTTTAATGAGTAAATAGAAATGACATTTTTAGAAATTGGTACACTTCCCTACCCCCTACAAAATATGGACAAGTGTCCTCACTTGTCAGACTTGGAAGAAGGTACGAAACTGGATTAAGGTGGCAACGATACATTTATTGCAGTATTCAATATAACCAACTAAATCTATGCACTAAAAATGGAAATAAATTTGAAAAAATCATACCTGTTAATTGATCATCACATGTGTCAGGAAATATTGGCAAGGGTGGAATGATGGCATCGGCAGTTGACATGCATCAGCGCACTATCTCTTTATTGAAAGCATAGAAATATGATAACGTTGAAGGTGGGTGGATGAAAGATTAAGAAATGAAATGGGTTGAAAAAGAAGAATGTAGAAAGTGAATGGAGAATTTGAACTTTATGTAAGCATAAAGTTTTTATTATGGTCATGCTTTGAAGGAATTCTTATTGAAGTGCTGCAGGAGGAAGGCTGACACCCTCTACTATAGGAAGTGTTACCTGTTGATCTTTTAAAACTGGCTGGTTGATTTGCTGCAGGAAGTCTTCTTTCGTCTGTGGCTGGTGATACAACTTTAGTCTATGGCCATTGACTAGTAGCTTGAAGTGGACAGGATCAATTATGTTCAATTGGACTACTCCATTTGTAAATATATGGCTTATTTCATATGGACCTAGCCATTGTGTCTACAACTTTCCTGGTATCTCTTGGTATCTAGAATCATATAACAATGCCCAATCTCCAACTTTGAATTACTTACTCTTGATATGGGAGTCATGCCACTGTTTTCTTTTCTTTTGGACAATTTATATGCACTATAGGGCAGACTTGCACATTTCATCCAAAGAGTTGAGATGCAGCAATCGCTCTCTCTGTGCTGCAGGAAGATCAATATTTAACTCCAACACTATTCTCAATGTTTTGTGTTCAAACTCAATCGGTAGCATTGCTATTTTTCCATATAAAATTTCAAATGGAGTGAACCCAGTGGTGGTCTTCCATGTTTTTCTATATACCTAGATAGCTTCTGATAGTCTACTGCTCCAATCTCAGTGATGCAAATGAATTGTCTTTGTTAAAATTGCTTCTATTTCCTGATTTGTAACTTCTACTTGTCCATTGGCTTGAGGGTGATAGGGGCTTGATTTCTGATGTCTAATATTATATTCCTTCATGAGCTCTATTATCAGATTGGAGGTGAATTGGGTACCTTGATTAGTAACAAGCTCTCTTGGTATGCCATATCTAGTAAAAATTTCTTCATACAAAAATTCAGCAACTTTATGATCTCTTACATGCTTCATTGCTCTGACTTCGACCCATTTGGTTAGGTAATCTATGCACACTAGAATGTATGACTTCCCATTAGATGGAGGATCTATTTGACCAATAAAGTCCATGCCCCATTTATCAAATGGTGTTACCACCACCTATGGGTTTAAGGGCATTTCATCTGATTTTGTTGGTCTACCCATTCTTTGACATTTGTCACACTTCCTTGTATAACTTGCTGCATCTTTGTGAAGTGTAGGCCAATAGTAGCCAATTGTTAAAATCTTCTATGATGTTCATTTGGCTGCAAAGTGACCTCCACATGGTTCATTATGACATGCATGAAGAATGTCATATGTCTCATCTTCTCTCACACATCTCCTCATGACTTGGTCAGGCCCAGTGTAAAATAATGTGCTATCAATCCAAGAGAAATGGAAGC
>MU223206.1:1236170-1248426 GCA_018584345.1 Thuja plicata | reverse complement strand
TCTTTTGTCCAAGAAAATTCAGCTTCTTTGGTAAGTAAGTTGTATAGAGGACTAGCTATTTGACTAAAGTTCTGGATAAACCTCCTATAATAACCAGTGTGACCTAGGAAAGATCTGACTTCTTTTTTCTTAGTAGGAATAGGGAGTGTGAGAATTACCTCTATCTTCACAGGGTCTACTTGGATTCCAGCTTCGAAGATAAAATGTTCGAACACCACTCCTTCCTGCATCATCAGAAAGCACTTTTCACTGTTGAGAGATAGGTTATGTTCCTCACATCTGATGAGCACTTTCTCCAAGTTCTTCAGAGCTTCCTCAAATGTGACACCGAATGTAGTGAAGTCATCCATGTAGATTTCCATGCAATCATGGGATATATCAGCAAAGATGTTGATCACAGCTCTCTAAAAGGTAGCAGGGGCATTGCATAATCCAAATGGAAATACTAAATAGGCATATGTACCCCAAGGAAATGTAAACATGGTCTTTTCCTAATCTTCAGGGGAAATGCTTATCTGATTGTAACCATTGTATCCATCCAGAAAGGAAAAGTATTTCTTTCCAGCCAAATTATCCAAGACCTGGTCAATAAAAGGTAAAGGGAAGTGGTCCTTCTTTGTAGCATTATTTAATTCTCTGTAATCCACACATATTTTCCACTTACCTCCTTTCTTAGGTACAATTACCAATGGTGATACCCACTTGCTGTTAGAGATTGGATAGATTAATCCAGCATCCAACAGCTTCTGCAACTCAGTTTTAACTATTTCTCTTAGTGCTATATTTATTCTCCTTTGTGGTTGACGAAGTGGCAAGCTTCCATCACTTATGTAGATTCTATGGGTGCAGAGTTTTGGATTGAGTCCCTACATATCTCCATAATCCCATGCAAAGGCTTTTTCATGATGACTGAGGAGCTTGGTTAATAATGCCAACTGTGATTGGGACAACTTGTTATTTACATGTATGCTACGTCCAAAGGATAGTTCCACTGTTGTTGTCAGCTTTGCCATTAACACTTTGGGCACCGGACTTCTAACTATTTCACTTGCCAGTAATTGATCAATCATTTTAGGGTTTGCTGGAGACATACAATCCTCATAGGTACATAGCTGTAAAATAGAACTTTCTGAAACATCTTTAGCAAAAATAAATTCATTGGTTAGAATGCTCTGTATCACATCATCTTCCTCTTGCATCTTTAGAAAATATTGCCTATGCAACATCATGAGCTGGGCTATTGAATTGAGCTCTTCCTCCTCATCTCCTAAGTCTGGCCAAATAGGTTCTCCCAAGTCTGGCTAGGGTTGGGCAGGAGGATGTAGGGCTAGCTTTCTTATGGCTTGACCATTTGAAATTGTCATACTACCTGATCTACAATTAATTTTGGCATCAGTGGTGGCCAACCAAGGTCTTCCCAAGATTAAAGGGTAGCCAGCAAAGTTTACTTTAGGTGATAGGATGAGAAAATCAGCAGGATACTCCCATGAATCTAAGGTTACTATCACATCTTCTATGAGGCCCTCTAGAGTAATGGTTGAACTATCAACAAGTTGTAACACTATGGTAGTTGTTCTTAAGCCTTCTATGCTTAGCCTATGCATTGTATCTTTAGTCATAACATTTATTGCTGCTCCTAAATCAACTAGAGCATTTTTCACAGTCTGTCAATTTATTATCAGGTCAACTACTGGACTACCAGGATCTGAATACTTGGGTATTGCCACCTTTCCTAACATGATATCTACTAGTTTCCCTACAACATGTACTGTTTGAGGGTCCTTCTTCTTCTACCCTGGCTTCTTAAGGCATGCTTCCTTAATAGCCTTTCCATAAACAGGTATATCTTTGATAGCTTGGAACAGTGGAATTTGAATATTCATATTTTTCAGCTACTCAATAATATCAAATGTTTCTTCCTCTTGGGGTATAGGTTTTTCTTTATTTAGCCTCTATGGAAAGGGTGGATTTGAAGTGTGGACAGTAGTTTTGCTGGGTATATCAGTCGGCTGGTTGGTATTTAGGAATGTGGCTTCTGGAAGTAGTGTTATAGGAGTGTCTGCAACTTCTGTAATAATAGGATATTCAGGTGTAGGCAGGGTGGTACCAGACCTCAAATGGATATCAGCTATCTCTAAAGAGTAAGTAGGGTACTGCTAAGTGTCAGTAGTGTACGTTTTCTACTACTACTGTTTGTTGTTTGGATTTGGCTGTGGTTGAGCAGGCAGTTGGGTTGGATTTGGATTAGCATTAGTTGCTGCAGGAGGTGGCATTATTGTAGGTGGTTGCACTGGAGGTGGTAATTATGGATAGCCAAAATTTTGGTTAGGCCACTGTGGAGGCCCCCTCCATTGAATATTTTATTGCCAATTTCCTTGCGGTGGTTGCCATTGATTCTGTTGATTAGGCCACTGATTATTTTTCTGATTTGGCCATTGGTTATTTTGCTAGTTAGGCCATTGGTTATTTTTCTAGTTAGGCCATTGGTTACTCTACAGGTTTTTCCATTGGTTATTTTGTTGGTTAGGCCATTGGTTACCCTGCGGGTTTTTCCATTGGGGTTGAGAGTACTGAGAAGTGTTCTGATAATTTTGGTTTTGCCACTGATTATTGTTAAAATTTGAATACTGTAGAGGATCTTGTGGCATACCTTGTTGTGAAGCCCATGGTTGATGTTGAGAAATGAAGAACACTTGATCATTGTCTCCTTCTATCTTCATGTAGTCAGTTGGAAAATGTTGATTTTCCAGGTTGGCTACCAGCTTACATCCGTAGTCCTACTTCTGTTTGCAGTAGTGTGGGCAGTACTCAGCCAATTGTGATTCAGCTTCTTCATGCTTCTTCTTGGAAGTCATTATGTCAAGATGTGTAGCTACATCATTTTTAATATCCTGTTTGAAATCCATGAGAAAATTAGATATCTCCAGCTTTGAAACACCTGAACCAATCCCTTTTGTGACTGTGGGCTGGTATCCTCTACCTTTCTTCACAGTTGACCTTGAGTAGTTTTGATAGATTTTCTTGAGGTCATCCCAAGAGGATTGGGATATGTCTCCACCAGCCATCAAGTCTAATGCCTCCAGACAGTTGTCATTTACCCCCCTCAAGAAGACTAGTTTTTGTGAATCCTCTGCCAGTACATGCTGGGGATTCTTCTACATTGTGTACAAAAAATGTGAAACATAGTCCTCCAATGTTTCATCTTCCTTTTGAGACATCCTAAAGATGTCATCTCCTTTTGGGTCACTTCCTTTGCAATAATCTTTATATTTCTGCAGAAACAATGTCTGCATCTCATCCCAGGTACCTGCTGCATTAGCTCCTAAGCCCATGAACCATCGTAAGGCTGACTCTTTCAGTGTTGTAGGAAACAACTTGAGCTTATGGGCATCACTATTATAGTCGAAGCTTCGACAGAGTATGTCAAAATCAAACAAGAAAGTGTCAGGATCCTCAGTTATAAGACCATAAAACTTCGGAAGAGCAGCTATGGGTATATTCTTGAGATTAGCATTGTTTATAAGGCTTGGGAGAGGAAATTAGAAAGTAGGATGTGCCATTACTGGAGGTATTTGATTATGTGGTTGTTGTTAGAAAGGAGCATTAGCTACTAGATTGTTAACATTAGGTGGATTTGGGCCAGAATTATCTAGAAAGCTGGCCAAGATTTCTGCAAAAGGTCAGAAGCCACTTACATCAAATGGTTCTGCTCTGGAGGAAGATGTTGTAGGAAAGTTAGGTCTTGCATCTTCAAAGGGTAACTCAACTTCTTCAACTTCCTTGTTCAAACTAGTAGACTCTATTGGGAGAAATCTGCCATATTCATCTCATCACCTTTCTCTTCGATGCATGCAATTGAGTTCTTCACACTTGTGAAGCAATTTTTAGAGATACAAATCTAAAAAATAATCTAGGAATGAAAAAATGACTCAAAAATGTTCTTAGCTTGACACCATCCCCGGTAGCGGCACCAAAAATGAACCACCTCACAATAGGTGTGTAATAATCATGCTCAAGGCCTTCCTTAGGAATGGTTCATTCAATCTAAGGACTACTTTTCCTGTTATGAGGTGCATTTAACTTGTCAACCCAGGGACGTATACTTGAAATGGTCAGCACAATATGTGCACTAGGTTCCTTAAGGAGTCATTGTGCTTATGCTGCAGGAAGGTAAAAATGTGTAAAAGAAACCTACACTAGTGCTACAGGAAAATAATACATTTATCTTCTTACTGGACTGAATGCTATAAATTGCAACTCTACTGAAACCTATGATTTCAACCTAGAACATCTGTTATAACTATTCTTGCAGATGCTGCAGGAACATTCATAAGGTACAATGCTATAGGAAGAAATTGTAACTTCTATCTGAAATACTGGAAATGCTGGAAATGATGGAAATGAAATCTATTCTACTCTAACCTATTCCACCTCCCAAGTGGGCCCCCTTGGTTGGTTTCTACTAAACTATTAACACATAACGTAAACCAAGAACTATTTCATTACATTTCAAAAACTCATTACATAGAAACAATACATGGAACTTGAAATAGATTGATGTATAACAATTTTCTTCCAAAAAAATTTGTCTCTATCTTTTCTAGCTAACCTCAAACTATCAGTCCAATCCCTATATATAGAGGATCAAACACTTATTACAAAAATAGAAAAGAAACTATCTTGCTGAAAACATGCCGGAGAAGAAGATGGAAATGCAATAGCCCGCGGTGTGGGTAGTAAAGCTCGGGTGACCAATTCAACATAGTAAAGTGTAGAGGGAATATAGACACACTACATCCCCGCATCCTGGAATAATGGCTCCATTGTAGCAGTCATGTTTCCTAGTGTTGTAATGATCACTCCGCCATAGCTGGTCCTCAACAGTCCTCCTTGAATGTTGTCAACCACTCTCCAACCGCTTTCTCTCCTGTCAAGTTAGTTATGATGTGGAAATATTCATGCAACAAGCTTAATCAAATTAAATATCCAGATATTAGAACATAGATTCTGATGGTTTTATGAAATATTGCACTATATGTATAATATTAGCAAAATATGTCACAAACATCTACCCATGGTTTATCAGTTCTATCTGGACTTGATCACAAGTTTTGATTGCCTAGGCTCTCAAAAGTTTTGACAAAAACTATAACAGAGTATTAAAATTATAGAAAACAAAGGCAATAATTTGGCCTTATCAGAAACCTAGGACAAGCTAGTTGTGGGGAGTTGGTTATAGATATGCATGGAAACTGCATAGGGGTAGTGGAAATCCCTTTGGGTGCGCAAAAAAGTCATTTTTTTGAAGCAACAAGAGCTCTATAGGTTATTAAACTTGCTAAGAAGTTGAAATGCCAAAATATTTGGGTGGAGGGTGATTCTAACAATATCATCGCATGCTTACCTGGCAAGACTAAGGCCTCATTGTCTATAGAGCCCTTCATTAAGGAGGTTGAGTTCATCCTGGGTACATTCATTTAGGTGCAAATATCCCATGCGCACCATGAAACTAATAAAGCTCAGGATTGTCTTGACACCATTGCAGTTAAAAATAATAAAATTATTACTTGGAATAGAGGCCTTAAGCAAGATAAAGAATTAAAAAGAAACATTAATTATGATTTGATGAATAGTCATGTGGAAAGGATAATCACCAATTATGGAAATGACATTCAAGAACCTTGATTTTAGGAAAGGCATTATGGCTATTTGGGGAAAGTACAAAAATATCTTTTTTAATCCTCCTTAGCACATTTTTTGGGCTTCTATTTGGGATTTTTCTATCAGTTGCATTTTTTGAAACTGCTCAAGTCTGTATTTTGTTGAAAAAAAAATGGGAGGAGACCCTAAGAGATAGGAGCCTGACTCATGCAAGGATTGGAAAGAGGAGAAGGAGGTCTGGAATCATCTTAGGAAATGCGGAGTCATCACCTACATTGAACACCTTCATGGTTTTGACAGTGAGGTAACAAAAGCATTTGCTAAAAGATGGGATGGGTCTTCTGTCATTCTCCATGGGGTTAATGTTGTGCTTAATGTTAATTTTCTTTCTAAAATTACATGTCTTTCTAGCTCTGGGAGGGATTTATTTAAGGAGAGAAAGATCTATGATGCCACAGTGCATAAATTCCCAAAGACTAAGGAGGGGAAAGAGTTTTTAACCAAGACGGGGAATTATTACAATATTGAGCAAATTAAGCCCTTTTGGAGGAAAGTGTTGACCTATGTCATGGTCTACTTAACCCTATATGGGAGATTAAAAAGGGTACATAGCTACCACTTTTTTTTTTAAACCACTTTTGACACAAGGATAGGGTTTCTTTCCCATTTATCATTCCCAAGTCTTTGAATCATAGCCTAACAAAACACAAGAAGAAACCCAATAAGCATGTCCTACATGAAAGGCTTACCTTTCTCATCTCTAATTACTACAAAACTTGGACCTCTAAGGTGACCATTAAGGAGTCAAAGGGTAAGAGGAAAGTAGTGAGTGCTGGTTTAGAGGAGGTTGAAAGGAAAAACCCTTGGGGCTCTAAAGGAAGAAACAAAACCCATGTTAACCTTCTAAATCAGTTTAATAGTTAAAAGGGTATGGAGATGGAGGACAACCGTGATGGCGAGTATGAAAAGAAAGGGACAAATGTGGCTAAGCCTAGTTTTGATGAAGAGAAAGGTATGTAAATGGAGGATGAAGATGACTTTGTTGCTAATTTTGTTAAGGTTATCCCCTTAAATGATGTGGTGTATACTATTTCTCGAGAAGTTAGGAATTCTTTGAAGAAGGGTGAACAGAAGATGGAGGGTAATCAAAAGAGTAGCAAGGAAATGCAAGTGGATGATAGCAAGACTTTGTAGGAGGAAGTTGACAAGGTTAACAACTAGCAAAGAAACAAAGGTAAGGATAACACTCACCATATTGTAGACTACTCTAGTTCTGGGTCACAGGCTCTCCCCTTTGGCCCAAAAAATATGGCCGTACATAATATTTTTGATTCTCGAAGGAAAGAGGAGAAAAATCATTAGATTCTTAGCCCTCTTGAGGGAAATCTATATTCTTTGCTAGTTTTCATCTAGAAGGCTAAGCTTAGAGTGGATATTTCCTATATCATGGACAACTCGGTGCATATTGAGTTGAACAACATATATTCCAAAATAGACAATATTTAGGATCAACTGGATAAGGAGTTTTAGGCTAGGAAGAATATTAAAGAGAGAATTGAGGTCTCTCTTCATGGTGGCAATGAGAAAATGGATGTTTCTATTCATAAGATTACGACCTTGAGTGGAAAAATGGAGAAGATGGCGGCAAACAGGGATGTTGGACAGGTGGTTCTAGAAAAAGGGGTGGACGTGGCTTCTGGTAAAGGTCTGGGATGCATACTTAGGCTAGTATGAGGAAGAAGGCATCTATCCTAAAGATTCCAGACCCTGAATGAGACCATGGATGTTGTTACTGTCATTTAAGAGGAAGAAAATGCTACTCTAAAAGATCTGGCCTAGTGCTCTGCTTGTCTTTGTTTTTCTATCTTATTTGGTTGTTGGTGTTATCTTTTTGTGGTGGGTTCAGTTGTTGGTTGTTGGTCTTGTCTTGCTGGTTTTCTTTCTTCTGATAGTGTTTTGTTTTGGTATTCTTTATTGAATATCTTTTGTAATCCTTCATAAGGGGTTTCAAGGCTCCCCTCAAAACCTACTTTTTCCTTAATCCAAAACATTCATCATTAATTATTCTATAAAGTAATTAAATAATTACATTATTTATTTAAACATTCCCTCTTTTTTGTTATTACTTTAATATAATTATAATATTTAATTAATCAAATTTCTATTCATAATTAAATAAATGCTAATTTATTTAATTTTACTAATTATTCCTCTCATAAATAAATAAGTTTATTTATTTATTTATATTCCCCCACGTGCAAATAAATAAATAATATATTTATTTAATTGTATTTATTCTTCTAGTTTAAACTAATACTAAGTTTCAGTCTACTGATCAATCATATTCTATAACCCCTCAATCGCCTTTTTCTGACTAATCAATCTAGTCATTCTTCTATTCCATCTAATTAGTTCACTAATCAATCTATTATTTTGGAAAACCAATCTATCTAGTTAAATCTCTAATCAATTCACTTAACAGATCAATCAAATCTATTAACCAGACAATCAATTGAGTTTACTCTACAATCAATCTGAGTTCACTCTTCAATCAAAGCCAATCAGTCTCATCAATCAAGTAATCCTGATTGAAACCCCAAAGTTATTATAAATGGAGAGATAATTCTCATATTTGGGAACCACATTATGCTTTGAATTCTTATGTTGTCACATTGAGATTGAAACTGAAAGCCCACATTGCATCAAGAAGGAGAACAACAAAGGGGGACTAAAACTGGTTTGTATTTATTCTTTGAATTTATTATTCATTATTCATTTATGCATCTTTCTATCTCATTTCCTCTTTTGATATTAGGTATCTACGCTAATTTTGATTAAAACATCTTCTTGTGGTTAGATTTGTGTTACAATTGTAGGTTTCCAAATCCTATATATTACCCCTAATTACACTAGGAAGTGGGGGCTAGATTTAAGAAAAAAGATATCTTATACCTTGATGATGTAAATTCTCTTGGAATTTAATCACAAGGGTTGATGTAATAGCATGAATCCAAAGAAATATAATAGGAAATTATAAAAACATGTTTGCATGAAGGTTGTTAGAGCTTGACACAATGAAAGATGAAATGCCTTGAATGCTTGAAATGGTTGAATGTTTCTTCTTTCTCCTTGAATTCTATAGATCATGAATATTTTATTCAATGAATGGACTCCTTGATTGAAAAAATGAGAAAGGTATCCATTCTTATATACCTCTCTAATCCATTTGGGGGCTCTAAACTCGAAGGAGGCCAACGTATTTTTGAAAATTTTGCTAAAATCAAGAGAACATTATCCAATTCAAACTTGGGACCAATTTGTAGGGCATGGGGTGCCTCCCAAGGTAGGGAACTAGTTGGATCTCCTTATGCCTCCCAAGGCACCCTATACTAGCCAATCAGGGCTCAAATTTTAGTTGGGGATCAATTGGGATATGGGGATGCCCAAAACATGCAAGAAATTGAGGTGTGATATTGGAATAAATAAAAAATGACACCCATAATAAAATAGGGCCTATGTATTCAAGTGGTGATTGAATGAATGAAATAATTAAAGGGGAACACCTATAATCTTGAGGGTCCTCATATAATTAAATTAAGAGGACTCTTTAAAATATTTATTAATTAAATACATAGAAAAGTCCTATGATACATACTAGAATGAACACACACTAAAATAGGTGCTAAGTAAGCATGAAATTAGATACCTTAGGATGTGTGTACAATTTAAAATTCTACATTTATCCCCTCTTTATCGAGAGCATGAGCCTATAGACATACTCAAAATAGAGTAGAGTAAAGAGAAATAAAGAGAGAGATGATCATGGGAAAGAATTCAAAGAGATAAGACACCACTAAGTTTGAGGGAGTAAGCCCCCAAAGCCTGTGATCTTAACTCATACAACCATGTGCAAGGGCACATAAACAAAAAATGAAAACAAAAAAAACTTTCTAGGCTCCAAGTCCACTTTTTGAAGAGACCTCTATAATCAAAATGTCTCAACCACTAATATAATTTTGTTGGAAGCTCGCTAGCTTCCCTCATGGGATTCGTGTCATTGATTAACTTCCTCCTATGAAATCTATAAGTCTGGTTGTTGTATAAGGCATTAATAGGTTGATATTTAGTGCAATGATATTCACACTTTTAATAAGTGGTATCAGAGCTTGGTCACAGTTTTGAATCTCCTTCGTGAGTAACAAGAGATTGCAATGAGTGACACTTTGGGGGGATTGTTGGAAGTGTTCTAGAATCTCTTGCAAGATTTGTGACATGGTTTAACCACCTCCTATGGATTCTATAAGTATAGTGGTTGTATCAGGAATTGATAGGTTGATCTTTTGGTGCAAAATAAATCACAATTGTAACAAATTCTTGGAATTCTATTATAAGAGAACAAGTGGTCACATAGAAAGAGAAAGAGAACACATTAAAGATGAGACAAGACTTCATGATCCAACCAACTAGTAAAGCATTTTTATTCTCATGGGGCCACGAAGGAGAGAAAGGAAACCATGGAAGACACATGATAGAAAAATGTGGTATACTAGGTTATCCATGTGAAGAGAGGTGGAAGAGTTGAAATAAATTTTTATTATGCTAGCTAGCTCATCCTAAAAGAGAGAGTTTGGTACAAAGAGGGTTAATGCTATAGAAAGATGTGTTATACAAGTCAACTCATCTTCAAAATCTGCACAAAGGAGAGGTCAAATGGGCTAGCAAGTTGTGTTATGCTAGTTCAACCAATCCCAAGGATAATTAAGGAAAGAAATTTATCCAAGGAAATTTGATAAAAATGGTGCAAAGGAGAGTAACCTGGCCCTATGAAATTGTATTATGCTAGTGTACTCAATCTAAAATATTTGAAATAAATATGACCAAAAAATTTGCAACAAGGAGGTCATATATGCCCCCTCCCTACCCTTAATATGGAAAAATAGGACTATATTGGCATCTTAAGGAAATGAAGAACAAGGATAAATACCTTAAAAACCAAAGTGATATCCTTTGAGGAACATTAAGTCCAAGCAAAAGAGGTAGGTCTCTTATGAGGCAATTAAGAGATGGTTGTAAAGAGATATCATACAAGAATTGTAAAGGGATAATTTTGAGAGATGCAAAAGAGGATGAATATATCTTTTCTCAAAAGACATCAACATCCAAGAGGAGATATTGATTAAAAATTACATCATTGAGCAAAGGAGGGAAATAGAACAAGGATTCACACCTTCTCCATTTCTAGGTAAAGGGATTTTTGATGAAGGATAACACACTTTTATCCCCCAAGTAAGGGATTTGTTTATGATGTAAAAGTATTTGCAAACAAAGAAGAGGTTTTCATCAAGGATACACACCTATTACATAAGAGAGAATCTGTGAGAAAAAAAACAAAGAATTCTTTGTAAGAAAGAATGTCACATGATAAAAAAACACCACTTAACCAAGGGAAAGTGGATCCTTAGAAAGGATAGGAGATTGAAACACTACCCTTCCCCTTAGGAATACAAACAAGGATAAGAAGAGATATTATGTTTCTTTAAAAGAATTATTGAACCTAAAATTGTACCAGAATGAATGACAACGAGGCCACAAAGGATAAGGATAACAATGTCACATAGTGTGGAGCAACATATTCGAAGGTTAATTTTTTTTAAACAATCATAATTGAAATATAGCTCACTGTTACTTGTTATGTAAATGATATCATAATCAATGCATTTTTTAATTTTATAATGCAAAGATTTGAATTCATTAGTAAAGTGATCATGATAACATTGTGTAAGATAAAATAAATGGTTGGTTGATGGATGTTAAGTGTTAAAATGTAAAGAAATTGAATATTCTATCTTACGAAAAATGTAAAGGGGGGTGGAATTAGAGATGTGTTTATTATTATTTGAGTTACCTAGATTGTATTAACCTTAATTGAATTGAATTGATTAAGTATTGCAATTGTGATTAAGGAGAAGATAAGATGTTCCCTTTTTACCCTCAAATGCACAAATGAATCAAATATTTGGAAAGGAGAATAACAAAGGAGATACCTTAAATTCTATTAATTATATGTATAGAAATGATATATGACAATAATTGAAGAGATAGAAGAAATGCACTAACCTTGAAATATTGCAGATCAAAGAATGCTATTTTCTAAGGTCTGTAGACTGTTTCTAGAAAAACTGACAGTTGATACTAAACCGAAACACAGAGATGAACAAAACCCACAAATTGTTTTTCATTTTGATGTCGTCTTATGAAAAATTTTGACCTTGTCCCACAAATGTCAACCCTGACCCAATAATGTCGACCCTGACCTGCATAGATCCGAAAGTGACTGTGTTTGCGGATCCTGAAAGTTTGCCAAAAAGGGTATCCAGATCTGGGTTCAAATCCACTATTTTGTACCTGTACCTACAAGAAAAAGGATATTTTTTGTTGTGGGGGATGGGTTTGCCTTGGTCAAACCCTAATTTTGGAATTAACCTCAAATATATGTAATTGAAATTGCAGAAATGGACAAAGTAAATGCATAAATTCACCTTGCTTGAAAAAGTCCTTGTGGCGGATTCGAATCCTTGAATCCACAAGTATGCTT
>MU223206.1:1191665-1231767 GCA_018584345.1 Thuja plicata | reverse complement strand
TAGGAATAGAAGACACAACTGGTGGAACATTAGGAACCACAGTTGGAAGAGGATTAGTATAAGTAAAAGGCACATTATGATATGAAGGTTGTGAGGTAGGTAAAGATATCGGTGGAGCACTCACAGGAATAGGTGCGCTTGGGAGAGAAGTTGTTATCAAAGGAGGAAAGTAAGTAGGAATACTAGGTAGAGGAATAGAAGAAGGTCCTACACTAGTGACAATAGGTGTGACCCCTAACTCTTGAGCTTCTTGAGTTAAAGGCTTAACATTCAAATTCACAAGGTGAGTAATACTACGCAAGAAATTAATACCTTGATCATTATCACAGAGAACTTTCTTAAAAGCCTCTATGGCTTGGATAGAATCTTGATTATGGTTTTCTTGGATAAGCCAATTTCCCATTTTATCAAGTTCGATTGAAAGATTTTGCACTTGTTCAGGAGGAACCCTTAAAGCGTCATCTTCATAATGAGATGAGTGAGAAGAGTTATGCTCCATGGAAGGATTGGAATCATGAGTTATTAAATTGTCATCTGGGATCCTAAGAAAAGGAGAGGAAGACTTGGGATCAAAGGAACCCATAAGTCGATGACTTCTTCTAACCAGGATACTATAAGTAGGACTAGATGTGATAAAGCTCATACACCAATACAATGTAAATGAACTAACACAAAATTTTGATCTATTGAATTGAAATGTAATTTTGAAAGAACATTCAAGATCTAGCATGAAAAATGTAAATCTAACACCAAAAAGAAAGAGTTGTCTATCGTGGGTTCACCAAAATGTAAGATAAAATAAATGGTTGGTTGATGGATGTTAAGTGTTAAAATGTAAAGAGATTGAATATTCTATCTTACAAAAATGTAAAGGGGGATGGAATTAGAGATGTGTTTATTATTCTTTGAGTTTCTTAGATTGTATTAACCTTAATTGAATTGAATTGATTAAGTATTGCAATTTTGATTAAGGAGAAGATAAGATGTTCCTTTTTTACCCTCAAATGCACAAATGGGAGATCCAAGTTGATCAACCCAAGAGAAGGGTTAATGCACAAATGAATCAACTATTTGGAAATGAGAATAACAAAGGAGATACCTTAAATTCTGTTAATTATATATATAGAAATGATATATGACAGTAATTGGAGAGATAGGAGAAATGCACTAACCTTGAAATATTGCAGATCAAAGAATGCTATTTTTTGAGGTCTGTAGAATGTTTCTAGAAAAACTGATAGTTGATACCGAACTGAAATGCAGAGACGAATAAAACCCAAAAATCATTTTCCATTCTGATGTTGTCTTATGAAAAAGGTTGACCTTGACCCACAAATGTCAATACTGACCCAATAATGTCGACCCTGATCTACACAGATCTGAAAGTGACTTTGTTCACAGATCCTAAATGTTTTCCGAAAAGGGTATCCAGATTTGGGTTCAAATCCATTGTTCTATACCTATACCTGCAAGAAAAAGGAGATAGTTTGTTGTGGGGGAGGGGTTTTCCTTGGTCAAACCCCGGTTTTGGAATTAACCTCAAATATATGTAATTGAAATTAAAGAAATGGACAAAGTAAATGCATAAATTCACCTTGCTTGAAAAAGTCCTTGTGGCGGATTCAAATCCTTGAATCCACAAGTATGCTTCAAATGTAGAATGTAGAAAGGTAAGATGTATTCAATCTCTTGCTTGTATATCTTCAACACCAAGTCTTGAATGGGTTCTTGAATTTGGAATATGCTTGGAAGAAGGTGGATGGAGAGATCACCAAAAGGGCACCTTGTAGCTTCAATCCTTAAATGGTCTCCAATGGATCTCCTTCATGAAAATGGATACTTGAATGGATGAATTCTTTCTTGAAATCTTGCTTGATTTCTTTCTTGAACATAACTTGATAATGCTTGATCTCAATTAGGAATTCTTGATGCTTGATTAGAAGACTTAGAGAAAATGAGAGAGAAAGCTTCTCTTTTATATGGAATTAGGGTACAATATCCTAAGGAGGCCTACATAGGAGGATTAAATTACCATTAAAGCCTTTACCCCTAGGAGAGGACCTATATTAAATATAATTTAGGAATCAACACTTTGGAAACTGAAACAGTTGACCTGGAAGCGGGAAATACTTTTTGCAAAGGCCGAACTCCTGAAACTGCAAGACCCTGGGATCTGAATCCTTGATCAAGGTTGAGGTCGACCCTAACCTAGGTCAGGGTTGAGGTCGACATAGACCTAAAATTTCAACCTTGACCCTGAAGCCCAGAATCACCAGTCTGCAGTCCAGAATGTAGAAATCAGGACAAACATGAGTGGAAGGAGGAACAGAACAGGGAGGAAGCCATGTCGAGATCAAGAATCCATTCAGGGTGCTTGCCATGACCCCAAACCACTTACTCAAAAGGCTAAACATGTCTACAATGGAAGTGCTTCCATTGTCTGACTATACAAATTGATACACACAAAAAGGAAGATTCACAAGATCTTGTCTATATTTATTATTTCATTTGGGTTGGTTAATCAACTCGGCATGAAAAAGATCAAACAAAATGCTATCTTGATTAAAGTGAGGCATATAAGATATAAGTATTAGATAATAAGGTAGGGGATGGAAACAAAGGAGGAGGTTGGAAACCAAAAAATTCCAAAGGAAAGTGTGATGTAGGTTTCTTATGAGTATCAACACTTTTTTGCACACATCCTAAACCATGTTTAAGATTTTGAGTTGAAATGTTAGGAGGATAACGTTGAATAAGTGAAACACTAGGCCTTTTAAAGGATCCAAGTTTAAATTCATGAATTTTATATTCTCCCGTGAAATATGACATAAAGTATAATGACCCCCAATCATCCTCTAGGATTTTCTCTTGAGGGGTAGTAGATGGCATATCAACTTGTATTGTTGAAGGAATATAAGAATGTTCCAATTGTAAGAAAAATTTTAATTTATGATTGACTTAAAATGTATACAAAATATTGTTATATATGAGCTTGACACTATGATAAAGAGTTGAAGGGACCGCTTGCATTATGCAACTAAGGTCTCCCTTGAAGAATATTATAATTAAGGGTATTGCACATGCCATGCATAGGTGTAGGTAAAGTAACTATACCTATTGTAATAGGTAAGTGATTATACCTAACGATTCTATAGAAATGTTGTCAAATCCATGAATAGAGAGATAATTAGAGGGTTGGATAAGCTTGGGACATATGTTGATTCTAGGTAACAAGTCTATGCAAAAAACATTAAAACTAAATTTATTATCAACCAAGGTTCTTCTAATATCATTGGCATTAAAATGATTATAGTCATAAGAGGATCACATTGAATTTAAATTTATAAAGAAGGAAAATCATCTTGGGAGAACACAATGTCAGTACTTTTAGTTTTATTCATACATTCCAACAAGGTTTCTACATAATTAGGTCCAACAAGATTTTGTAAAGTGTCTTTAAGCATAGTATGGTGTGTGGGTGAAAGTTTAATCAAGTCCCAAACATATATCTTAGCAGGAGTAACATGAAGTTGTTAAATAAGATTATACTCCTTACAATTGTTTTGTGAAGGATGAGAGGAGGGGTGGGGGAAGAAAAGGTTGAGAAGGGAGAGGAACATTGGGATTTTTTGTATTGTGTAAACTACTACATGATATTCATATTATTGAAAACCTTTTACCACAATCATTAGTTTATTTCGAGGTTGAATGACATCTTAATGAAGGTGGAAAACAATATTAGGCTTATCACCACCAAAAACATGGATAGCATTGAATTGATTAAGATCTTCAAAGGTTTCATTTTGGGAAAGGAGAACATCAAGAATATTATACTCTTTTCTCCAAAGTAGCTTCATGAGTTGGAAAAACTTTAGGAGAGGGAAAAACATAACTTATTAATGCTTCAACTCTAGAGGGAAGGTCATTGAAATGAATAGAAGACAAAGTGTTATTAAGGGAATTAGAAACCATATCAGTCTCATCTACTACAATATCATCATCTTTCACCAAGGTACCCTCAGGGAAGAGGTACATATCAAGAGAATAATCAACACCATCCTCCAATGATTCATCCAAAAAAGGGAGATCATTGAAATAAGTGCCATCTTTGTGCATCAATATCTCATCATGGATAGGAGGGTCCTTAGGAGATGGAAAAGGTGATAAAAGGGAGGCTATCCCACTATCATCTCTATGGAATATATGTATAATGAAAGTAAGCTAATCGAAAAAAAATGAAAATATGTGCTAAATGCATGAAACAATATGAAATTTTTGTATCTTTTCTCATTAATGTATAGAAAATAAATAAAATGATTTAAATGAAATGTAAATGTTACCCAAATTTACTATCCTATCCAATTTTGGCTACAAGTGGAGTAAATGATGCTCCCACAAGGGTAGATCCCAGCTTGTAAGGTTCTTTTCATGCTTTCTGTTCTTTGCCTTGTTCTTTGCATATTTCTAGGCTTGGTTTAAGCCTTTGTTCATGTTTTGAAAACCTAATTCATGCTAAAGCCCTAAATATTTCATGAATCATTCTATTTTCAAGTTACTTTTCTGAGTGACTTAAGTATCTTTTAAGTCATGTGTGATTTAACCTCTTATGTCTATCTCAGAATCTTGAAATGGAAAGGAATATGCTCTTTTGATCTAGAGACTTAGCGTAGGCCGTTGACTAGGTTCTATTCTTATTCTGATGGGAGGGTTGGTGCTAGATCTCACAATATAAAGTCAAAGTGATGAAATATTTGGAGACATAGTGCAAATCGTCGATCATATTTTAATCCTGAGGCTGGTGCTTAATCTTGGAATAAACTCAAGGGTCAAAAAAGGATTCAGTGACTTAGTAACTCAATTTATCTCTAAATCTCTAGATGAGCCTGAGTTAAGATCAAGCCTATTTCTTTCCCAGATGAGCTCTTGATTCAGCTTATACTTTATTAACAAATATATTCAGTGGCTTGCCCACTTTTTCTTTTAAAAAAAAAAAAGATCAAGCCTTGTTGAGTTCTATTCAAAGATTCAACAATGACCGTAGATTGAATCTCGATCTTGTGGCTAGTGCTAGGTCTCGCAATAAAATCTAGGGTTAGTGAATTCATTCAGTGACTTGGCGGTTGCTTTTGTTGGAATATTCCTAAGGATAACTGAGAGGGGGGGTGTATCAGTTATCAGTAAATTTAATTCTTTTCTCTTTCCTTAATGTAATTTGATATAAAGTAAATGCACATTGAAATAATACAATAGAGTACTCAACAATTTGATTAGGGGGAAACCAAATAGGCAAAAACCCTGGTGGGAATTATCACCCACAAATAACTGCACTAGTTTATAATTATCCCTGTTAGAAGATCTTACAACCTTGTTAGGAGTTGATCTTTAAAATGTAAGAAGTACAAAGACCTAGTTAAAGGTTGGACCCTGTTAGGATTCTTTTACAGATAACCTTGTTAAGGGTGAGGACTCATTGTCCAATAGCTCACTGCTAAGATGGTGAAGGCTACAACCTTCAGTATAATAGATATACACTATATCTGGTAAATGAACTATTTGAGTAGGCCTTCTATCTTGAATAGTTCCAATGAATTGCAACCAAATTTTGTTTCTTCACATAGATCTTCAACTTATTCTCTCTGACTTTCGGTTCTTCTCTGTCTTTTCTTTTTCACTTCATTTTCGACACTTAGTGAACATATCTGAACTGCTATATGTATCTTCACCAAGGCTAAGGTCACAATGGTATTTGGAAACACTTCATCAACTTCCTTGTCATCTCAACCAAGCATGCAATACAAATTAGGACCATGCAACTAAAACTAAATAGACGCGACACTTCACAGAGTTAGCTTCACCAAATTAACTCTAACATCATGATTCTATTGAAACATGTTAAGTGCCTTTGGATAACTATCTTTAAATCATAACTAAACATGAATACAAACATGCATATCTTGAAGATAGGCGCAACTCAAGAAACACTGTATTTATGTCAGCTCTTAACAGATAAACTCCAGAATCTATAACTGTCATAATTGACTAATCATAACTCAATTGAAACTGCATATCTGACTAGGCATGAATGCACATAGCAACTAGAACATGTATACACCATGGAAATAAACACGCATAGCTCCAAAAAATATGTATTTATAATAGCATACATGATACCTATTGTATATTATATGTTGTCATCAATGGAAAACATACAATCAATTATTTGTACAAAATCAAATTTCCAACAATTTCCCCATTTGACATTGATGGAAACATATGATATCATCAACTCAAAGTGTCTTCCTTCTTTTTACAATCTTCTCAATATCCTCATCAAAGGTTCCTCTTCACTGTTGTTGCTCTATATACTCCCCAAGAGTATATGCTCCCCCTTACTAATACTCCCCCTTTGACATCAATGACAAAGGTTGTTAAACACCATTAAGCACATGCACTACTCCATAAGTAGAGTAGTCAACCATTCATTAGTCACCAAGGACTGATGTTCTTGCTACAAGTTCTAATCAAACTTAGGAAAGGGAATTACTCCCAACTTCTCCCTAAGATACTCAAAAGTATCTTTTGATAGAGGCTTTGTAAAAATATCTTCTAGTTGTTCTTTAGTGCTTACATAGTCTAGCTTTACTTCTTTTTCTACAACATTTTCTCTTAGGAAGTGGTATTTGATCTCAATGTGTTTTGTCTTCGCATGCATCACAGGGTTCTTTGACATATTGATAGTACTAGTGTTGTCACAATGAATAATAGTAGGATAATCAATATGAATACCAAAGTCCTTGATCATTTGTTTGATCCAAACCATTGTTGAACAATTCAATGCTGCTGCAACATACTCAGCTTCTGTTGTTGACTAAGAGATATAATTCTACTTTTTACTTGTCCAAGTAACCAACCTGTCTCCAAGAAATATTGCTCCTCCTGATGTGCTCTTTCTATCATCAACACAACCTACCCAATCTGCATGTGTATACACATGAAGTTCTATGTTCTTTGAGATAGGAAACCATAAGCCATAGTCTATAGTTCCCTTTAGGTATCTGAATATTCTTTTTATTTCCATTAGATTATTTTTCTTGGGTTTAGCTACAAATCTTCCAACAATGCCAACTACATTAGAAATGTCAGGTCTAGATTGAGTGAGATATATGAGTTTTCCAATCATATACTTGTATAAGGTCTTGTCAAATGTTGTGGAATCATCATCTTTAGAAATCTTGCATCCTGTTATTATGGGGGTGCTTACTGGTTTGCAATCTTCCATCTTGAAGGTCTTCAATATCTCCTTCACATACTTAGATTGATTTATGAATATGCCTTTATCTGTTTGTTTTACATTCAATCCAAGAAAGTATTTGATAAGTCCAATAATGCTCATTTCAAATTCAATTTTCATTTATTTGGTGAATTCTACACTAAGTTTGTCATTACCTCCAAAGATAATGTCATCAACAAAAATGGCAACGAGTAGTAGTCCTTCATCTATCTCTCTTATAAATAAATTATAGCCTGCTATTCCTTTTCTGAATCCTATCTTTGTTAAGTAACCATCAAGTCTCTCATACCATGCTCTTGGGGCCTATTTAAGTCCATAAAGTTCTTTCTTTAATCTGCATACTATGTCTGGTTTATCTAAAAGTTTGAATCCTTTAGGCTGCTCTATGTAGACTTCTTCCTTTAAATCACCATTCAAAAATGCTGATTTGACATCCATTTGATATACCTTAAAGTTCTTGAATGTTGCATAGGCCAAAAACAACTTGATAGCTTCAATTCTTCTTACAGTGGAAAATGTATCAGTGTAGTCTATTCCTTCTCTCTGCGCATATCCTTTGCATACTAATCTTTCTTTGTTCCTTACCACTGTGCCTTCATCATTCATTTTTTTCTTGAATATCCACTTAGTTCCAATCACATTCTTGTCATGAGGTCTAGGGACCAGTTCCCATGTTTCATTCTTGATTATTTGATCTAATTCTTCTTGCATGGCACTTTTCCAATCTGAATCTTTGCACACATCTTCAACACTTAAGGGTTCAATCTGTGAAAGTAAGCATACCTCTTCATTAGTGGTTGAACCTTTTGCTCTAGATCTTGTCAAGACTTTTTTGCTCTGATCTCCAATGATATCTTCCCTAGAGTGGTATTTTGATTTGTACCTTGAGTTCTTAGGACTGATACTTTCATCTGTGATTTGTGATTCTTCTTCACTTGGTTCAGGATTGTTAAATGAAACATCAATACAATCAAATATTTCTTCAATAACTCTGTCCTTATTGATGGGTCTGGGCTCATATTCAATCATGGGAGCATAGCCATAATATCTTTCTTGAATCATAAAATTCTCATCAATCTTCACATGAGTACTTTCAATGATCATCTTTAGTCTTAGATTGAAACATCTATAGGATTTTCTTTTAGTAGAGTAGCCAAGAAAAATACCTTCATCGCTTCTAGCATCAAACTTACCAATGCTATCATCTCTCTTGATGTAGCACTTGCTTCCAAAGATTCTAAAGTATTTTACAGTGGGTACATTACCAAACCAAAGTTCATAAGGTGTCTTGTCTGTGCCTGGTCTCAATTGTATTCTATTGATAGTGTAAACTACTGTATTGATTGCATCTCTCCAGTAGGTATGGGCAACCTTTGCTTCAATTATGATAGTGCATGTTGTGTCAAGTATTATCTTGTTCCTCATTTCTGCTATCCCATTCTGCTGAGGGGTTCTGGGTGAACTTAACTTTCTTTTGATTCTATGTTCTTCATAGTAGTCATAAAACTGGTTAGAGGTGAATTCTCCTCCTCTATCAGATCTCAAACATTTTATCTTTAATCTAGATTCATTCTCAACCTTAGCTTTGAATACTTTGAACTTCTCAAAAGCTCCAGATTTTTCTTTTAAGAATGCAACCCACATCATCCTTGAGAAATCATCAAAAAACAAAATAAAATACCTTTCTCCATAGTATGATCTTGTTTGAGTAGGTCCACATAGGTCTGTATGTATCAGATCCAATTTCTTTTCCACAGAGTCTTGTTTTCTCCTGAATGAGGTCCTCACATGCTCCCCCATCACACATTCCTTGCACATGGTGTCAACTGGTCTTGCAATGCTAGGAAGGTATCTTACTTCCTTTATATTACTTATCTGGACTATGTTGTCAAAATTGATATGACAAAGTCTCTTGTGCCATAGCTAGTTGTCATCTACTTTTGCAACAAAACAACTTACTTTTGAGTTGAGCTGAAAAACATTACCTTTGGTCTTTGAACCTGATGCAATCATGTCTCCTTGTTTTTTATTAATGATGCACTAATTGTTTTTGAATTCCAACTGATATCCTTTATCAAGAAACTGTCCAACACTTAATAAGTTATGGTGCAAACCATCAACATAGAGAACATCATTTGTCTTGTTCTTTCCATCAAGGGTGATAGAACCTCTGCCTATGATAGGTTTGGGAGTGTTATCTCCAAATCTAACCATGCCACCTCTGTACTTGTCCAAATGTAAAAATCTATCTTTGTCTCCTATCATGTGGTGTGAACATCCACTATCAATGATCCAGTCAGTTCTGATGTCAGCTTTTGAAACTAATGCTAACTCCTATTCTTTTACTTCATCTTCTTTGTCCATTTCTTCAAGAATATTATCAATGTATTTAATGGAAACAAATCCAATTTCATCTTCCCCAGAGTCATCATCCATTACACCATCCTCAGCATGATAACATTCTTTAGTGTACTTAGGTTTGTAATCTGATTTGAATTTCTTGACTCTTGTAGGGCACTTAGATGCAAAGTGACCAACTTTGTTGCATGAAAAACATTTGAATGGTATTTGTCCTTCATATTTCCCTTTACCTTTCCTTTCCTTCTTGGTAATCATAGCAATGATTTCTTCTAGTTTTGTATCCACTTCTTCATTCTTACTAGAGATGCTTATAGATTTCTTGTTATGGACTGTGGCTTTGAAGGTTGTCTCACTTTTAGGTTCTATTTTCAATCTAGATATCTCAAACACAGATATTTTTCTAATCAAAGTCTCCCTCTTGAAATCTTTTTAAAATTGCATAGTCTCATCTAAGATATTGATCTTTCTCTCATAGTCTAATGTCAATGTGGTCATTAACTTGTCCATTATATCTTCCTCTGATATTTATCCACCATTGTTTCTTATACCTGATACTGCTTCATTTATCCTCTAATTGTAAGCTCTGATGTTTTCTTCAGGTACAATATCTAAATTCTTGTATCTTTTCTTCCATGTCTTTCTACGTGCATTCTTTACTTGGATGTCTCCTTCAAACATGGCTTCTAATTTTTCCAAATAGAGTATGCTTTGTTTGTCTTCTTGATCTCAGAAAATTCACTGTTAGATAGGGCACTGATTAGGGCTTCTTTGGAAATTACATTATTAGTGAACACTTCCTTTTGTTTCATAGTAGAGTCATCAGCTGCAAGATCTTTCAAGGTGGGAATTTCAACTTCTTGAGTGGAAATCTCATAGATCTCAAATCCAACACACTGAAGATGTGTTATCATTTTGTTCTTCCAGTCAAGATATTTTTCTCCTTCGAACTTAGGACTTTCTTTCCTGAAGTATGCCAACTGATCTACCTTAAGCTGTTAGGCTTTCTCTCCAAGGCACTTGGCTCTGATACCAATTGTTGGAATAGTCCTAAGGATAACTAAGAGGGGGGGGTGAATCAGTTATCAATCAATTTAATTCTTTTCTCTTTCCTTAATGTAATTTGATATAAAGTAAATGCACATTTAGATAACACAATAGAGTACTCAACAATTTGATTACGAGGAAACCAAATAGGAAAAAACCCCGGCGAGAATTAGCACCCACAAATAAATACACTAGTTTATAATGATCCCTGTTAGAAGATCTTACAACCCAGTTAGGAGTTGATCTTTACAATGCAAGAATTACAGAGACCTGGTTAAAGGTTGGACCCTGTTAGGAGTCTTTTATAGATAACCCTGTTAAGGGTGGGGACTAACTGTCCAATAGCTCACTACTAAGATGGTGAAATCTACAACCTTCAGTATAATAGATATATACTATATCTGGTAAATAAACTATTTGAGTAGACCTGCTATCTTGATTAGTTCAAATGAATTGTAATAAAATTTTGTTTCTTCACATAGATCTTCAACTTATTCTCTCTGACTTTCTATTCCTCTCTGTCTTTTCTTTTTCACTTCATTTTTGACACTTAGTGAACATATCTGAACTTCTATATGTATCTTCACCAAGGATAAGGTCATGATGGTATCTAGAAACACTTCATCAACTTCCTTGTCAACTCAACCAAGCACGCAATACAAATTAGGACTGCGCAACTAAAACTAAATAGACACTAAGCTTCACAAAGTCGGCTTCACCAAATTAACTCTAACATCACAATTCTGTTGAAACATGTTAAGCACCTTTGGATAAATATATTTAAATCATAACTAAACATGAATACAAACATGCATATCCCGAAGATAGGTGCAACTCAAGAAACATTGTATTTATGTCAGCTCTTAACAGATAAACTCCAGAATCTATAACTGTCATAACTAACTAATCATAACTCAACTAAAACTGCATATCTGACTCAGCATGAATGCACATAGAAACTAGAATATGTATACACCATGGAAATAAACATGCATAGCTCCAAATATCTATACTTATAATTTCATACATGATACCTGCTGTATATTATATGTTGTCATCAATGTCAAACATACAATCAATTATTTGCAAAGAAGAAAATCTCCAACAACTTTATCTCCAGATCTCCAGATAGACCTGAGTTAAGATCAAGTCAAGTAAATAAAAATGGACTAGCTAAGGTTAAAATGTGAGCCATCGATGCTAAGATGATCTTAGGGCTGTTGCATAATCTTTGAATAAACTCTTGGGTTAGCATTTTATCTAGCGACTTGCAGTTTTCTTCAGTCTTTGAATCTCCATATTTGATAATAGTCAAGCACGAGTAGCTCAAAGTTAAGTTAGGTTTTCTAAGAAAAGATCATGGCCAAGGATTGAGATTTGATCTTGTGGTTGGCACTGAGTCACTAGATAAATTTGTGTCAGGCCTTTGCATTCAGAAACTTAGTGCAGGTCGTTGATGCATGTCTTGATCTTATGGTTGTTGCTCAATCTCTGAATATAACCAGTGTTAAGGGGATTAGTCAACAAATTGGAGATACAAAGGGACTCAGTAATTAGGGTTAAAGATGAGTCTGATACAAGTTAGAGGCAAGGATCAAATGAGAGATAGATCCAATAGCTGGGGCTTTCCCTCAATGGCCAAGATGAAGATTGTTAATTTTCAAGGCATTGTGCTAGGGTGCCATGTTTCTAGATCAGATCCGAGCTTAAAGACTAGATAAAGATAAAGAAAGAGATTGATGACTATATTTTAAACAAGAGAATCAAGTCTTATTTTGAGTCATTGATACAAACATTCAGTGCCACCTGTGACCATTTGGATCTTATTTTCATATCCGCTTCTCAGAGTTTCATGATGGTGGCGACATGTTCTAGGTCACAGACAAAGTATATGGATCAGGTTGACTTCTCTACTTGAATTTATGGTAATGGGAGATATCTTCATGACTATATCTGATCTTCTGATATATTTCCCAAGTGCATTGATGATCATACTTGACTAGTTTAGGGTTTCTATGTTGTTTTATAGATATCTATTGTAACCCTAATTCTAACCTAATTTGATCAGATGGATTGATTCCCAAGTCTATGTGCTAGGGGAGGTTGTATAAAAGTCATTTTTTAGTCTTTTGGGAGGAGGTTCAGATTATGTAAGAAGTTATCTGTGACATTCTCTATGTCCTCAAACTTTTCATGTGTCTATAATTATTAGTCTTCCAAGGCTTATGCAGGAATTTTTGTGGTATTTTTCCTACCCTCAAGTTCTCATGTAGTTTTGGATTCTTTTTGAAGCACAATATACTGGCTTTGTATTGAAGAAGTTGTAAGTTATTCCAAGTTTTTCTTTATTTTCTACATCTTTGTGTACTATTATGGATGATTTGATAAGGCTAATCTTGTGGATTTTTCTCATCCCTTGCTATCTTTGTCCCATTCTTATGCCTATTTGTTGGAGCGGATGTTTTTTTGTAGGTCATACTCTTTGTCTATCTCCTTGGATATGCTATTGTTTGTGAAGTTTTCTCTTTCCTTGAATAGCCTCTTTTCATTTTAGACCTCTCTATGAAAAACTATTTTCAAACCTATCTAGGAAGTTATACTTGTCTTAATTCAGGAATTTCATGCTAGTTCTTGTTCATTATGTTGTGATTCATGTCACCTTCGGTGCATCACCTTGCAAGTTAAAATTTTATTTATTTCCCTTTCAATTCTCCTTCTTCTCTTTTCCTCCCAAGTTTACCTTTCATGTTTAAAGAGGAAAAAATAGGTGATTATCCAAGAGGAACCGGCCTAGAATCTGGAGGTTTCAGTTCAGTTAGAATAGGTCCCACAACCTAGAAGTGATTCCCATGTTATACCAAATCATTAGGCTCAAGCGCTTAATAGGGTACAAATTTGGTGTGTTACAATTTTGGCACGCCCGATGGGACCACAAAAAGAAGCTTATTTTTAACGCTATGTTGTTTTGATATGTTGATAACATAATATAGACCTAGAAGTGGTCATTGTCTTGCATATTTGGCGACTTTGGAAAGGTCTGCTAGTTTCAAAGAATCAAGTGTTGGTATGTTTCAAATCTCTCATATTCAAAACTCCAGCTAATTGCATGAGTAGAGATGTCAAGTTATTATGGAAAGTCAGGTTACTCACCATCATATCATGAGAATAATGTTCAATGGGCTAAGAAGAAACCATATGAAAACCATCCAAAGGTGGTTTCTAGTCCAAGCTACCATATCATTGCAGGTTGTCAATATGTTCAACATGCCCCTAATTAATATGCCCCTACACAAGCTTATGAGCATGCTCTCCAATGGGAAGCATCATGGGCACAAAAGGAAAAACAAGAGAGTCAAGAGTAGCAGGTTCATCATTGTTACCACCCACCCCCCCCTCTTCTCAGCCTAATTAGCAGCAGACCCAGAATTATAATGAGTCCCAAGGAGATTATTTTATGCCTAATCAACATGAAGATATTTCCAATTAGTTTCAAAGCCCAAACTTTGTTGGAATGAAGGAGGAGTGTGAAAGGATGAAAAATATGTTGCTTGATTTGATTAAGAAGTTATCTGAAATCAAGGGGCAGCAAGATATAGAAGCTCAAAGCTATGAGAAGGATTTAGTTTCCAACCAAGTGATAGAGACTCTAGGTGATGAGCATTAAAGGAACCAATGGGAAGAGGAGTTTGATCACCAAATTGTTGTCAAGAAAGCAGAGCAGCGATCACAAATTATTGAACAAAAGGATCTTGAATGTAAGGTTCCAAGCTTCAGGCCTTTTGGGCAAGGTGAGTCTCCTAAATATCATGAGGTTAGAATTCCAAGCTGGAGTACTCCCATGCTCCAAGAGCCTACAAATGAAGAACCTATAGAGAATTCATTTCCAATCTTTAGTGACATCCTTCAAGCACATAAATATGTTAGAGAATAGTTACAGCCTTGTTGTGATCAACAATAGCCTGAGGATTATGTTTGGAAAGAGAAGGTTAAAAGGGAGCAGCAGATGTCAAACAAGGTCTTCAATTTTCCAAGCTTCAAGAAAGGTATTCCTTCCATGTCTACATATGAACACTCTAAATTTAGCATCACAGGGTTTAAGAATCATCATTCCTTCTAAGAGCGTATACTTGAGGAGTTTTGATCCACTACTCTACAAGTGCATCCTATTCAAAACAATTGTTTATTCCAAGAGACATCTCAGGTCTCTTAGGATACTGAGCTGCCATAGAAAATTTCATGGACTCTACCTCCTGGCTGTCAGATGCCAAGTCTTTTCAAGGATACTAGTAAAGAATCAGAGAAAGGACTTGTGTTAGATGAGATTTCATGTGATGAAGAGGAGAGAAAATCACAGGTGTCAGTGTTGAGTGATGACTATGACAATTTGGGACAACAAGGTGAAGAAATCGAGATTGATGCTCAACCTGAGCTCTTGGATGATTTATTTGATGAGCTTCTCCTTTTGGTTGAAGGAGAAGAAGGCATGCCATTACCTATGGCTGAAGGTCAATTAGGATAGAAGGATCACCATCAACAAGGTATTGACAAAGAGGAAGATGTAATGTCTTTGTTTGATGAGCTGCCTAGTTTTTTTGACATAGATGGGGAAGATATGGTCATGAACACATCAACAACAAATTTACAACAACTGGAAGGCATAGGTCATCATCATGATATGAAAATTCAAGAACTTGTAATTAAAAAGGAATCTCTCCAAGATGTAGAAGTTGAAAAAAAACTTGGGGAAAATTATTTAGGGAGCTTCATGGAAGATTTGTGTGTGGAACTTCATGATAGGAAACTAGTTGTTCCTAAAGGCCTTCAGAGAGTTGATAGTTCTGATGAGCTCTTAGCCTATTTAACAAAAGACGATAATCCCCTGACCATGGAAGAGGAATTGACATGGATATTCATAATGCAAGACAAACATGAGGCTTCTGAAAATAACAAAGAGAGCTCCAAGTATGTCATCTCAAGAGATTGCCTCATCAAATACTTGCCCCAGGAGGAGTTTAATGAAACATCCTCATATGATCAATTTGCGGTGAGTGAGTTTGATCCCATTTTTCAAGAGGCAATTCTATATTTTTTGCCATACTTTTTTGTGCCTCGTGTCTTTTTATTTATCCTTAAACATTCAGTGAAAAATATCTTAGTGAGGAAGGGTAGCTATTTTAACCATTCGCTGAATGGTTTTGTTTGACTAGTTTTGTGTACTGGTTAGTTTAGATTAGGTTTTTTATCCTACTTTCCTTCAAAGTGCTTTGCATAGTTAATTGTTTTTACTTGTATATATCTCTTTTCTTGTTTTGGTTTATTGTTCCCTCCTCCTGGTTTAGCCCTCCTACTTCCTAGGTCCTTTTTGTGCTCAATGCAAACTCCTTTCCCAATGGAATGTTATAGGGCACTGGTTTTATATGTCTAGTAGGCACACATCCAGCAGAGATCGCCAAAAATGTTACCCAAATTTCATATCCTATGCAATTTTGGCTACAAGTGGAGTAAATGAGGCTCCCACAAGGGTAGAGTCCATCTTGTAAGGTTCTTGTCATGCTTTCTAGTCTTTTCTTTGTTCTTTGCATATTTTTGGGCCTGGTTTAAGCCTTTGTTCATGTCTTGAAAACTTAATTCATGGTAAATCCCTAAATCTTTCATGACTCATTCTATTTTCAAGTTACTTTTCTGAGTAACTTAAGTATCTTTTAAGTCATGTGTGCCTTAACCTCTTATGTCTATCTCTGAATCTCATAATGGAAAGGAATATTCTCTTTTGATCTGGAGACTTAGCATAGGTTGTTGATCACCTTTTGTTCATATTCTGATTGGAGGGTTGGTGCTAGATCTCGCAATATAAAGTCAAAGTCATGAAAGATTTGGAGACTTAGCACAAACCATTTATCATTTTTTAATCCTGTAGTTGGTGCTTAATCTCAGAATAAAATCAAGATTCAAGAAAGGATTCAACGACTCAACGACTCAGTTTATCTCTGAATCTCCATATTAACCTGAGTTAAGATCAAGCTTGGTTGATTTATTTTCAAATATTCAATGATGATCGTAGATTGAATCTCAATCTTGTGGCTAGTGCTAGGTCTCACAATAAACTCTGGGGTTAGTGAATTCATTCAGTGACTTGGCAGTTGCTTTATCTCCAGATCTCCAGATAGACTCGAGTTAAGATCAAGTCAAGTAAAGTAAAATGGAATATCCAAGGTTAAAATGTTAGTTGTCGATGCTAAGATGGTCTTAGGGCTATCACATAATCTCTAAATAAACTCTGGGGTTATCATTTTATCTAGCAACTTGGAGTTTTCTTCAGTCTCTGAATCTCCAGATTTGATCATAGTAAAGTAAAGGTAGCTCAAAGTTAAGTCAAGTTTTCTGAGCAAAGATCATGGCCGAGGATTGAGATTCAATCTTTTGGTTGGTGCTGAGTTGCTAGATAAATTTTTATCAAGCCTTTCAATCTAGAGACTTAGCACAGGTCATCAATGCATGTCTTGATCTTGTGGTTGTCGCTTAATCTCCAAATATAACCAGTGTTAAGGGGATTATTTAGTGACATGGAGATACAAAGGGACTCAATAATCAGGGTTAAAGATGAGTCAGATGCAAGTTAGAGGCAAGGATCAGACAAGAGATAGATCCAACGGTCGATACTTTCCCTCGATGGACAAGATGAAGATTGTTAATGTTTAAGGCATTACGCTAGGGTGCCATGTGTCTAGATCAGATCGGAGCTTAAAGACCATATAAAGATAAAGAAAGAGATGGATGGTTATGTTTTAAATAGGAGAATCAAGTCTTATTCTGATCCATTGATACAGGCATTCCATGCCACATGTTACCATTTGGATCTGATTTTCAAATATTCAAATCTACTTCTCAGAGTTTCATGATGGTGGCGACATGTTCCAGGTCACAAAAAAAGTAGATGGATCAAGCCGAATTCTCTACTCAAATTTATGGTGATGGGAGATATCTTCATGACTATATATGATCTTCTGAGGTATTTCCTGAGTGCATTGATGATCAGACTTAACCTATTTAGGGTTTCTACATTGTTTAATAGATATCTATTATAACCCTAATTCTACCCTAATTTGATTGGGTGGATTAATTCTCAAGCTTGTGTGCTAGGGGAGGTTGTATATAAGTCATTTTTTGGTCTTTTGGGAGGAGGTTTAGATTATGTAAGAAGTTTTTTGTGACATTCTCTCTATCCTCAAACTTTTCATGTGTCTATATCTCTCAGTCTTCCAAGGCTTATGCAAGGCTTTCTGTGGTATTTTTCCTACCCTTAGGTTCTCATGTGTTTTGGGATTCTTTTTGAAGCATAATATATTGGCTGAGTATTGAAGAAGTTGTGAGTTATTCCAAGTTTTTATTTCTTTTCTACATCTTTGTGTACTATTGTGGATGATTTTATAAGGATAATCTTGTGGATTTTGTTCATCCCTTGCTATCTTTGTCTCATTCCTGTGCCTGTTTACTGGAGTGGATGTTTGTTTGCAGGTCATATTTTGTGTCTATCTCCTTGGATATGCTATTGTTTGTGAAATATTCTCTTTCCTTGAAAAGCCTCTTTTCATTTCAGACCTCTCTATGATATACTTTTTGCAAACCTATCTAGGAGGTTATACTTGTCTTAATTCATGAATTTCATGCTAGTTCTTGGTCATTATGTTGTGATTCATGTCACTTTCGGTTCACTTTCAGTGCATCACCTTGTAGGTTAAAATTTTCTTTATTTCTCTTTTAGTTCTCTTTATTCCCTTTTCCTCCCAAGTTTACTTTTCGTGTTTAAAGAGAAAAAAAATAGGTGATTATCCAAGAGGAACAAGCCTAGAATCTAGACATTTCACTTTAGTTAGCATAGCTCCCACAACCTAGAAGTGATTCCCGTGTTATACCAGATCATTAGGCTCAAGCGCTTAATAGGGTGCAAATTTGGTGTATAACAGTAACAACACAAATGAAATAACTACTAATTTGGTGCATATAAATTATATCTACACATCCAAATTGGATATGAGATGTAAGAAGTCAGGTTCACCAAAATGTAAGGTAGGAAATAGTATTCACTATCTTGTGTGGACAAACTTGGAACCTTGGGCCTCTCTCCTCTTACATTGGAACAAAGATGATCCTCTAGGTTTAAGTGTGAAATGGATGTAATGATACTTTTTTGTTATGGAATATGAATGTGCAATTGAAATGGGAAAATAGAAATTGAAATGGAAATGTAAGATCTAGGGCTAGGTAGAGAGAGAAAGAAGCTTTTTACATATAGAGATAGTTATCTGACTGAGAGCCTAATTATGATACCAGATTTGAAAATTCAAAATGGCAACTGATCTATGATCCAAAATTTAGCCCAGAATGATAGGTACGGGGTGACCTACAAGGCATAGGGTGACTAAACTCACGTTAGATCCTTGGAGGTCTTGGAAGTATTATATGGGAAAGAAAGATACTGAGAGGGGGGGGTGAATCAAGATCTATAAGACTTTTACACTTCTAAAATAAACTGATTCAACATGTATACATAAACATTAACTACAATATTTTAATAGATCTAACTACTAATCACATCCATGATAAACACATAACACAAATATTTGGTAACCCAGAAACCCTTGAAAGGTAAAACTAGGGTGGCAATGACACCCACAAATCTTCACTACTACAGTAATAAAGTGTGCCTATTAGAGATACAAAGTTTTGATCACTTCTGATGATCTACCCTGTGAGGGGTCTACCCTATTAAGAGATTATTGATCTATTCAATCTACCTTCATTAAAGGATTTAAACTTACAACTAAGTAAGAACTCTGTTAGGAGATTTAAAAAATTCTATTAGGACTACTCTATTAAGAGATTTAACCTGATTCACTTGCTAGAATGTATCAATACCTGATCCTTTGGTTTGTACTTCAAATGCTGGTGTCAAATCTCCTCTTTCTATCCTTCACTGCTCATCTTGGTCACTCTAAATTATCTATGCTTTAGATATACAAAACTCTACTTCTTCTTCATACACACCCAATCTCTTCTCTTTGCATCCACATAATCTGATTAGGATTTGAATTTCCTTATATAGATAATTTATGAAGCTCCTAGATCAAGATCAATAATCTAGATTAATAACTTTTTCCACTTAAGCATTCCTAATTTTTGATTGGTTGCATTGCTTGCATAGGGATTAATGATCTCAGCCATAGCACATAATTTACTCCTTAAATGTCTTGAAAAATCATGAAATCATACATAGAAGTCAGCCCAAATGGTTTACCTAAGTGTTTATGTCATTCCAGACATATATACCAAAGCTAGCTTACTCAGCATATGAAATCTTTGGTGCTCGGTCAAAATTGTCTTAGTCGGCATATCCATATGCTGCAACTCAACACTAACTATTCTATGCAACTCAATATTCAATCTACTTGACAATATTTAGTACTTGGCGACCATTTACTTGCTCGGCAGTAACTACTACTCTTTCCATACATTACTTAGCCTTAGTGGGATGGATCGATCGTAGTGATGACCGACCAACCTACCTTGATAATGACTAAGTGTGTGACACTAACAGATAACATAACTTGGAGATCAATAATCTCCCCCTTTAATATTAGTGGAAAAAAACTTTGTCATGACTTTTCAGTACCTTAACAAAATATTACTCAAGTATTCCAGTACTCCCCCTAAGATTATGACTAATTCTTCATAAATACTTCAATACATATACATCATGTTCATAACTTCTAACATTTCAAAAATGAGTAGTCAAAACTAACAAAACTGTATGTCATACCATTTTGATTATATGCATTTTCAGCTATTTCCCTTTGTCTTCATTTGTTCCCCCCTTGTTTTTGTCACTCTTGGCTGTTGCGGGTGTTGGGCTCAGAGAGTACTTATCCAAAAATGGTTTGTGGAGCTGTAGAGTCATTTCCAATGCATTGTCCCAACTAGATCTTACAGACTCCAAAACCTATAGTTTAACTTCTAGCTGAGAAGCTAGATCAACCAAACTTTCTTCTATAGAGAGAGGAGGATCTCTCTGTACTAAGTCCTTTGCATATGTCTATTCTCTCTGCATGACCTCCAAATTAGGTATCAACATGGTTTGAATAGAGATTAATTTTTCCCTTATTCTACCATCATTAGCCATTAGCTCGGCTAGTGTCCCTTGGGCATGAGTCAACCTAATAAAATGAATGGAGCTGGAACTTGCATCCATGCTCAATGAATGTCCTGTTGACTTTAAATCTAACTAAAGCTTCTTAATAAGTTGTTGATTGTTCTTTGTAAATAATTATACATCACAAAGTTGTTTGTACAAAGAATGAACATTTTGTACAAACTCCTCTAAATTTATTACAAGATTAGAAAGTGCAACCTATTTCACAACAATCTCTGTTGAAACTTTCTCAAGAACTAATTTGGTCTCAAAATTCCTCTCAAACCATTGCATGAGCTTCTCATTAGCTTCAATATCATCATTATTCACCTTTTGAAAAATATGAACCAATTGATCTAAAATAGGTGTTTTCTCATTTATATCTTGTAACTCAAATGCATCAACAGATATATCCTTTATATCATGTAATACTATCTTCTGTTGATGTTCTCTTTTCAATTTCTCTTTTTTTCTCTTCCTTTTCAATAAATCCTACAAAATTACCACTTGTTCATATGACAAATTATTGGTGTCCCATTTTGGAATCACTATAACTTCATCTAGTGTCACTTATATGCTAGGAGACTTATCCTTATTCTTGTGTGACTTTTTCTTCTTTGTCTCTGGTATGCTAATACTCGGTTTCATCTCTCCTTGTAATGTACTAGTGTCACCATCTATTGAAACTGAGTCCTTCTAAGTAATAATTACCTATTGTTCAAATGTATCAGTGATCTTAGTTTTAGTGAGTGCAATAGGTATGACATTCCATAGTTGTACTAGTGCTTGAATAGCCTCTTTTTCCTTAGGCTCGTATCTCTCCTTGATTTTTGTAGGCTTAGTCTCCTTTGTTTCTTCACCATGAGGTCCTGAGACATCTGTTGTAGAATTATGTTCTTGATCTTCCATGCTCTCATATCCTTCTATATTAATTCTAAAATTAGCCTCGGTAGGTGAATCTAGAATGGTGATTGTTGATGCATCCTCAACCTTCTTCCTTATTTATTCCTCAAGATTAGCTATCTCATCAATGTCTTCTTTATTGTCAAGCTCTATTTGTCCAGATGTGCCTTCATCTCTGTGTGCATTCTTGTCAATTATTAGTCCAAAAATTGTTCCAGATTAATGTTCTCTGTTGAAAAACTCCTTCAACATTCTTCCTCAATATATAATATACTCTCAATTTAGGAATAAACATGTTCCTATATTGGTCCATGAATTTTGTTTGTTTCTTTTGTGTCAATTAGGCATCATTTGGGCTAATGCGCCTTCTCTTATCTGTATTTCAGTTTTAATGGAAAACTGTCATCTCTCATCAATCTTATTGAATAATTCATCAAGGACTAAATTCCCAATTTCTAATGGTGTCATCTTGTATGATCCCAACATTTATATCATTGCATCTTCTATCTTTTCCTTATCCTCTATACTCTACTGTTCAAACTTAATGAATTTAAATCTTGACAAACCTGCGGACCTTCTGATGTTATGAAATATCTCATCCACATTTGTGGGATGCTTATGTGTGGCCATCATGAATTTGCTGATATCATCTATGTCTATCATATCCTCATCTTCATCATCTTTCTCTAATACATATCTTCTTCTTGGTTTCTTCTTAGGGTGTCTCAACTCAACCTTAATTTGAACTTGTTTTCTTTTCCCAGAGCTCTCCCCTTCAACTTTCTTTACTAAGATTTTCTTTTGTGGCTCGACTGTTGTTGCAATTGAAGATGCCCTTGTTCTTGGTCTTTTTGTGACAGGAGGTGTATGATTCTAATTTTAAATTTCCTTTCTATTTGGCTCAGAAACCATTTTTCCTTTACCCTTCTTTTGTGCAACCACTTCTTCATCCTCACTTTCTTTTGAATCACTGGATTGGTCCTCACCATGACCTTGTGTGATCTGAAATGGTGCATTCTCCTCTTCTTCTTGACCTAACATTTTCTCAAGATTTTTAACTATCTTCTTTCTTTTTATGTCCATGGTTGCAACCTTCAAGCCCGTGGTTATCTTAGATTTGGCTTCTTCATACCTCCCAAATATCTTAGCATTTCTAACAATTCCTTCTAATAGTAAAGCTATGATTGCTACAGATGTTTCATCAATACTTACCTCATAGGGAAATGGCCTCAACCATGCTACCCTTGGTACTATAGGTTGTACATATGTAAAATTAATATCAACAAAGAAAAAAACATCATCATAATGTTTCTCTACTAATAGTACATGGATTCTGCTCCTTATCCTCATTTTCTTCTTGAATTCAACAAAGTAATTTTCCATAATATTATCAAATTTTTCTCCTAATTGTTGAATAAAATCACTTATCTGCAGTGTCACTGGTCGGTCCTAACTCTAGACAACATCTCCTAAGGTAGGAAAAGTGTTTTTCATATAGAAAAATATACAGACTATCAGGGATCCAAACTTACACATTGTCTTCTTTGCTTTCCTCATTGATGATAAGTTCTCAGTCAATTGAGTCATTTGTAGCTCGGCAAGATCATATGTGTGATCCTTCTTGACTATTTTCCATGCCTGGTCAACTGCAATATAGGGAACACTATCCAATATTCTTGATTGATAAAACTTGTGTGCTATTACCCTTACTACAAAGTTGATTTCAAGATCTCTGACTGTAGAGATTGTCATACCTCGTTTGTTCTATCCTGCCATATTGTTTTCTTCAATCACTTCCTTACTCTAATAATGCATAGTTATCTTCCCTTGCAGTATAGGGTATCTAGTAACTTGGTGAATAATTTCCTTTGTGATTCTTACTAGCCCATTCTCCAACCATAAACTCATATCGTGAACTCTGCTCAGAACTATTCTAATCCATTCAACTTTGAAGTCGCGAGGGTGATGACATTAATTTTTGCCATTATACTTAACTGAAAAGCATGATAAAAGTCATCGGTATAGGCATACCCAATAGATAGAATATTGTATAACCAATGAGATGACATTTCTTGACATGAAAATGCTAAGTATAGAATTACCCGATGAACACTGACTAGTGTTGAACCGATGACAAAGCATAAAAGACATCACTGATGGTAGAGTTTTGTGAACATCGCCGAAAGAGCAGAAAAGGGAAGGAACCTAATGAAAATTTCAAAATAGGGACACCAATGGAGCAGAAGACTGACAGAGAAAATAATGAAAGAAAGTCGATAGACTGATAGAGCAGCCTGACCATCAAAACCAACAGTCAGTTACAGAACCCGCAAAAAGTGGATCTAACTTTCCATGTCAGATAAAACATTGTAATTTTATTTATAGATTTTTAATTTGTTTTAAAAAATTACTTGAGGGTCAAGAAAGTATATTGTAAATTTTTTAAAGCATCCTAATGGATCTAAAACATAACTAACTAAAGATCAAGGTCAAGTTGTAAACCTTGGATCTAGAGTTAACTTGAAAAGTGTGAATCAAGAATGGACCTAGAAACTAGTATATATAGATGTTCAATCATTTGTAATAGGTAATGAGTTGATAAATTATTGTAGCCACGAAGAGAATCTAAGCAATAGAAGTGAATTCATGCAAAGTTTAGAAATAGATCATATCAGTTCTCAAGAACACAGACAAGGCTACCGACGAGCAGAGACAAGGTATCATTCAATCACTCAAGGTGATTACATATACATTGTAAGATTTATAGGATTTGTTATCAGCAATTAGAGATTTCATATACTATCAGATCAACATTTATAATGTAGTTTCATTCTAACAAGTGCATCACATCATAAATCCTTTAGTAGAAGGTGGACTTAACAGTTCTTGATAAATCTCTTAATAGAGTGCACACCTAACGGTGTTGCTAAAGCTTCAAACAAAGTAGATCCTAACAGATATCCACTCTAATACTCCTAACAGGGTAGATCATCAGAAGTGATCAAATTATAAGCCTTAACCGGCTCCCTTCTTATCTACAAATAGTGAAGTTTTGTGGGTGACATCCCCACTGTATTGTTTACTTCCTAACAGGAGTTTTCTACAATATCATATCTCGTGTTATGTGTTATTTACTTTCATGTATGTTTCTTGAATGTTTACACATGTAAAGAACTTATGTTATGATTTCACATACATAAAGAAATATGAATAGATAGATAGGTGAATATACAAATCTGATGACACAAAGGTAATGGGACAATCACATAAAAAATTTTAGAGGTACTGAGTCACCCCTCCCCTCTCAGTACATCATTCCAGTAATTCCAACAATTGGTATCAGATCTAAGTCTCTTTCTTGAAAATCATAAAGAATTAAGAGAAAAGATCAAGACAATGGAAAAGTATAGACTGGACAAGACTATTGAGAATGAGAAATTACAAATTCAGATTTACTATGAACAGTATAAAGAGGCGAGAGTAAGCATGAGAAAGTTGCTTGATGAAAGAAAGATTATGGAAACTAGGCTTAATGAGAAAGATTATCAAGAAGAGGAGGTCCCAGAATACTTCAACTCAGCTAAATCCACAACAAGAAAAGAATCAAACACATCAGTAGAAGAGATCACAAGTCTACAAGGGGTAAATCTACATTGACAGGGAAAATCAAGATGCTGCAAATCGGTCAAGAGACTTAGATGGTAAAAATGATTGATGTTATGAATGATTCATGAAAACTTGAATCAGAGAGAACATTGGTTATTGATGATATGAGGAAAATTATAGAGAAGCTACAAGAAAAAGAATCAGAGATTCAAAGACTTACTAATCATCACCATGAGATTACCAATCAGATTATTCTTATGAGTCAAGAAGAAAACATATTACTCATTGAAAGAATACAGATCATCGGTGAGATAAGAGAAGAAAATGAAAAGCTAAAGCATGAAGTCATAATTCAGAATAAGTACAATGAATTAATCAAGAAAGCTGAAGATAGCAATAAAATAATGGATGATTTTCTTGATGGACAAAGAAGAGTCAACAACTACACAAGAATAGGGTACACCAACAATGGAGATTCATCTAATCAATCAGATCAAAGGAATGTTTATGAAACTCTAAGAACCAAGAATTTGTCATGCAATCACTATGGAAAACTAGGCCACACCTCAAACATTTGTAGAAACAAAATGAAAGGTATTCCTCAATCACAATCTACTTTCATTGGTAATTGTTATAAATATCACAAGAAAGGACACAAGGCATTTGAATGCAGATCCAAGGTGACAATTCCAAAGAAAGAAACCTACATGGACAAGTACTATCCTACCTGAAAAATGAATGGACATACACATCAAGAGTGCTAGAAAAAGAACAAGAAAGAATGGACACCAAAAGAACCTGATAATGGCAATAAACTGACAAGAATTGGTAACTCATGTTTGGGACTATAACACATGGGTGAACTGCATAGCATGTGGAAGGTATGGTCATATTTCTGCCAACTATATGAGAAAATGGACTAGAAGACCAAGAGGATGGACGAATCTAGGTATGGCATGTTTACATTATCATAAGGTTGGACATGTGGTAAAATATTGCAAAGACCGACTAACAAACACAAGCACTTATCCCAATGGAAACACCATTGATGACATCAAGAAGATGAGAAACAAGATGTGGATAAAAGCTACAAACACTGAAAGGTGCTAGAACAAGCAATGCAAATGATGACACCCCATCCAATGGATCTGGTGGCATCACCATTCCCAACTAAGTTGCACAAGTAAGTATGGAACTGCATTATGACAATTTATATTATGCATCAGTTCCATTACACATTGGCCATATTAACAAAATTAGCATTATTGAAGATGCACTATATTGTTACTTATAATATTATTGAAAAACAATTCCATCAGTTAATGGGTACAAATAAGCATCGGTCAACACACATAGTAAAGTTGACACTACTTACCAAAATGTATTGGGCATTACACAAAAGCCAAGTCGCTAAGAGTAACTGACAGACATCGATGATCTTTGAGCCAACAGAAGTTGTCATCATCATTTTACCGACAATCATCGGTGAAGTCACCAAAGCCACTAGCTACCCCAAAACTTTGTGCCTACACCAAAGATGTTACTTATGCCTCAACCGAAGAACTTAGTCTTTGTATACCGATGAGTTGATTGAGTATTAATGACAAATTAGGGCACAAAAGTTATAAAAGCGTGATGAAAGAACTCATTTCACACCCATGATTTTTGAAAAAAAAAGTAGAGCTAAGCAAAGCGATTGAAGAATAGATTGAAGTGTGACCTCAGCAAGATTCAAACATGACTCAATAGATTCACAAGCGATCACAGAGATTCAGTAAGTACCTACAATCACCGACCGCACTGTTTAAATTATGGAAAACCCTAAATTTCAAAATATGATGGCATCTACTTCAAGAACAACAAAATTGAAAGAGGATAAGAAGAAAATTACTAATTTTATTAGCAATAGTACTTGTGTTGAACCTAAATACAAGTTACACCCATAAATCACATCACAACCCGATGATTCTGGAGCATTCTCTAGAATCCCACCTAGGGTTTTACTGGTAGAGGATGTAAGGTCCTATATTCATTGCAATATCTCAGAATTAGGAGATCTAGACCTAGACAATTCTTATAAGGCACTATGTGATGAAACTAGAAACCTAAAAGAAGAGCACAAGCATCTGGAAGTGAAAGGTCTAACAAATGCATTACACTTTCCTAGGGTTTTTAAGACTGAATGGATACATATAGTTCTTAGCAGAATGCATAACCAGACATTGTGTCTTGATGAGACTAAATGAATAAAAAAAGATGGTATTCATATGGTTACTAGATATCCCACAACCGACAAGCCAAAAGGTCACAAGCACCCATCCTTGAAGGAAGTAGAAAAGTTGACAGATGAAAAATTAGACAAAAGAGGTCTCAAGGTTAACACCATCACCGACAAGGAACTTAAGTTTGGTGCATGTTTGATAGGATATAAAATCTTTTAGGCCAGCATAATGAATAGCATAGCAAGCACTGCTATGAGCATAGCCTACAAAATCATCAAAGAAGAAAAGAAGATGGATCTTGCAGAAATAGTGTTAAATCAAGTTGAGGAGAACATGAACGCCATAAGTTCATCAAGGAAAAACACTTGTAAGTTTGGTTCTCTTATTATATGCATATTATTGTACTTTGAAGAATACTGTCCTTCCATAGGCAAAGTAGTATGGGACACAAGCAAACCAGTCACCATACAGACATGTGAGCACATAGAATCATCAAGTACAGATTTTGATGACTTAATGAATGAGTATTTCAAAGGATTTAAGGAAAAGATGCAAGCTAGAACAAGGATATATGAGAGTTTGATAGAAGAACACAAGGAAGACATATGTTTTATGGTAGATACTAATTTTACCTATATCAAACTAGTAGTACCTATAAAATCTTGGCTATCACCACTAGATTATGAGATCAAAATAGGAAAAGCTACTAAGTGCATCTAGGCACTATTGAATGAACCAGTGGATAGCAAGCAAGAAATATTTGGCACTTATGAAGAAGCCAAACCAAAAATCAAGTCAGATCTTGTTTTCAATAAAATTGTAAACAAGAAGAACAAAATGGTAAAGGACTTAACCAAGAAATTTGCAATTACTAAAGAAGGTGAAGAGGAAACAGAAGGAAAGGAGAAAGAAATCAAGGGCCAGTCACCTATCGGTAAAGATATAGAAAAGAGTGATTCAGAGGCCACACAGTCAGATTCACCACCTCCTCCTCCACCTAAGAAATCAAGAACAACTATTGCTTCAAGAACAAGAAGCAAAATAGAAAAGGAAGCAACTCCTTCACCGTTGAAGAAAGGAAGAGTGAGAACCTACAAGAGGAAACCAATCTTACCAAAGGGGAAACAAACCAAAAGGAGGAAGTTAAACAGAACAAGAGAAGATCTAGATGACTCATTTATGCATGAAGCTGACATAGAAGTACAAAAAGGAAAAGAACCCTTGATCCCTAAAACCATTGATGAAATATGTAAGAACATTTCATAATCACAATCTATTTCAGATCCTAAAATTAGGAAATGGTTGAAATTTGATCCAGAGGATCAAAAAAAAATTGAAGAAGCTATAATAGCTAAAATGTGCAAACACCATTATGTTCCACTTCAATTCATAGAATATGAAGTACCCAAGGACCTAACAGAAAGATTGTCAGCAAGATGGACATTTGCACTTCACCAGGAAAAAGAGATAAGAGAAAGAGTACTTGTTACTCTTATGCCTTCTAATTCAAAGAAGGAAGAGATAAATGAAATGATGAAAAAGTATGAAAAGGAGTTCTCACCCAAAATGAGAGCATACAAATTTCTCAATGGGAAGCTAATTGAGCTAGATCAGGAAAGCATTAAGAAGTGGTGCAAAATACTCAAAAATCCCATTAAGGAAGCTAGCCTGGAGAAAGAACACATCATCATTAAAGATGCATAGAATGATTCATCAGTTGAATTGGATGGAGAAGAGAGTGATATAGTAGGCCACAAACATACTGAATTTGTAGATGAGGTATGGCCCGACACTACTCTTGACAAAACTCTAAGTGAAGAAAGTCAAATTCTGCCAAGCCCAACTCATATTGACTTGGATGATGAAGTAGATGTTATAAAAGAAGAACTGACAATAAAAGGTAACTTAAATGAGGATGTCAATGATGAAACATGGTTAGATAATGTCATTAATGACATTACAGGAAAAGACCCTGCAAAAGAAGTGCAAAAAGATGAAGATATCATTGTTGCACAAGGTAATACCGACGGACATGATACACTTACTAACACTGCAGAGGTAAATATGAAGACATTATATTTTTCCATTAGTATACTTAGAGAAAAACATGATCTACACCATTGGTTTACCCTACACCGACAGACAGGGCACAACACTATCCGATTCCAATGTTACCCGAAAAACACTATTAAGTGTTACCCGATGACAAAAAGATAAATGATACCCGACGAGTAACAATAGTGCTACCCGATAGTATAGCAAAGAGAGGAACCTGACATATATAGGGAACCCGATGATCAGTTCAATCAAGGAACACCGATAGAATGCAAGCTCAAATTGACAACTAAGAACCAACAGTCAGTTACATCCCACAAAAAGTGGATCTAACTTTCCACGTCAGATAAATCACTGAAGTTGTATTTATAACTTCTTGATTTGCTTTTAAATCCATTATGTATGGAGGAAGCAATGTAATATTTATTATTTTAATTTGTTTTACTATTTTAAAACATGCAAACTAAAGATCAAGGTCAAGTTGTAAACCTTAGATCTAAGAGTTAACAGTGTAAATCGTGAATTCAAGATAGGTCAAAATACTTGTATAAATAGGTGCTCAATCCATTGAGAATAAGAGTTGTTCAATGAGGATAGTAGCCACGCAAAGCAACTAAAGACTAGACAGAGAATTCATGCAGTAGAACACAAATAGATTCAAATCAGTTTTCAAGAACATAATAGAGGCTACCAACAAGCAGAGTAAAGGTATCCATCAATCACTTAAAGGTGATATTATCATTGTAAAGGTTTTAATGGATCTGTAAATCAGCAATAGTAGATTGCATACAGTTAGGTCAACATTTTTACTCATTCTAACAAGTGTAGTATGATAATGAAATCCTTTCAAGAAAGGTGGGCTTAACCATCCTATTGTAAATCTCATAGCTGAGTGCACACTTAAATCAGTGTTGCTAAAGCTCTTAATAGAGTAGATCTTAATAGGTCTTCACCTTAATACTCTTAACAGGGTAGATCATCAGAAGTGATCAAATTGTAAGCCTTAACCGACTCCCTTCCATTCTATAGATAGTGAAGTTTTGTGGGTGCCATCCCCACTGTATTTTTTACTTCCTAACAGGAGTTTTCTGTGATACCATATCTTGTGTTATGTGTTTGTCAATTTCATGAATGTTTCTATGAATGATTGAAAACTATTAAAGATTGTGAACAAAAAATATATGGATAAGAAAGAATAACAGTAATGGTTGGTAAATTAGAATTGAATGATCATTAATGATGAATTGAGTAAAGTGTTAAAAGTATTAGAGGTACTGATTCACCCCTCCCTCTCAGTACTACTTCCCATTAAGTCCAAAAAATTACATCGACCAACATGAAAATATTGATAGAAGATATTGGTATTGATTCAAGTTAGGAGAAATCATCTAAGAAAGATGATAATATACCCAAGGACATGGGTAATGATGAAAATAAAGATGCATCAGACACTCAAAAAGATATAGATACAGAGATGAAGGATGCAATCGACACTCAACAAAAGTTGTCTACTGAAAAATACAAAGGAGAAGATATTAACAAAGATGAAACAATGAGGAAGGATGAAGAAAAAGAAAATAGTGAATAAGTTAAGCAAGATGATAGCATGAAGGAAAAGGAATAAAAATCTATAGATACACCCAAGGCCAATGAAGAGACGTCTTCACACAACCAATAGGTGGACTCTGAATAGAAGCAACAAGAAGCTTCATCTTCTCGACCTTCACCTACCAAATCAATCCAATCTCAAGATCTACAAATGGTAGTTCACCAATCTATCTCTCAACCAAAGAAGATGAAGAAGAAGAGAGTAATAAAGAAAGACATCTTGGCAGTAACACTTGATGAGGTAATTGAAATACCCAAGTGAGATGTATCTACTTTGGATACTAAAACACTTCAAAAGTTTGGAGTGATATGTCAAATAAAAGCCATACAGGAGAAAATGAGAAAAGAACACAGGGAAGCCCAAGCACTTGACAAAGCTAGGGATATACTACATCAACTTGTTCCTGAGGTAAAAGTTGAAAATGAAACATTAGTCATGGAACAAATTTTAGTTCTTACCGATGCCATCACTACTCAAAGTGTAGATGTAAAGCAGGCAATAGAAGAACAGGCAAAGAAGAAGTATCAACTCAAACTAGTTGAGAAGATAAGCCAAGAAGTGGCAGAGAACAAGGTAAAGATTTTTGAATTAGCAAGTAAATTAGAACCTATGATTGCAGAAGCTATTACCTTAGTTCAACAAATGTGCACACATGAAAATTTCACAAAAGAGAATAGTGAAAGTTGTCCCAGCTAGATTCAGATCTGATAGCAAGTGCACAAAGTTTAACCTCTGATGAAAATACAATAAAGTTGCATCATGACAAGATCACAGAGGTAAACAGGTTAAGACAAGAGATATGGGATATAGAGACATAGTTTAGAAATGAGGTTACTGAGATGCAAGCTCACATATTGCCAAACCTCACCACTCTGCAACAACACAATACATATGCAAGGAATTTGATCTCAACCCTGGAGATGTCTGTGGTAGACAACATCTATGATATGCATGTGAGGATATCACTTGAGCACATGGATCTAGAATATTTGAAGGAGAAATGGGAGAATATGATGGAGGAAATCAAAGCCTCACACTCACGCATTTTTTAAAAGTTGTAAGTACCTTTGCCTTTATTATCAAAAAAGGAGGAATGAATAGTACATATGTACAATATACTACATTAGAAAAAAGATAAAATGATATGTATGTTGTATGTACAACATGAATATGTAAAAATAGATATGTACAATATATCAAATTTCAAAAAAAGGGAAGGCAATCATATGTACATAAACTTACACTTACCGACATATGCATAGGGGGAGTTATTTCATGACTAAAAGAAAAATGACTAAGGATGAAGTATACATAGGTGTACATACTAATACATTAAGTATGTTGCACATATCAATTTTTGATACTAATATCAAAGGGGGAGATTGATGACATTAAGTTTTTCCATTAGTATACTTAAGTGAAAAACATGATAAAGGTCATTGGTATAGGCATACCTGACAGACATCACACTATATAATCGATGAGATGACACTACTTGACATGAAAATGCTAAGTATAGAATTACCTGACGAACACTGACTAGTGTTGAACCGGTGACAAAGCATAAAGGACATCACTGAAAGTACAATTTTGTGAACATCGCCGACAGAGTAGAAAAGGCAAGGAACCCAATGAACAATTCAAAATAGGGACACTGATGAAGTAGAAGATTGGTAGAGAAAAGAATGAAAGAAAACTGATAGATTGACAGAGAAGCCCGACCATCAGAACTAACAGTTAGTTACAGAACCTGCAAAAAGTGGATCTAACTTTCCACGTCAAATAAAACATTGTAATTCTATTTATAGAGTTTTAATTTGTTTTAAAACATTACTTGAGGGTCAAGAAAGTATATTGTAAATCTTTTAAAGCATCCTAACGGATCTAAAACATAACTAACTAAAGAACAAGGTCAAGTTGTAAACCTTGGATCTAGAGTTAACTTGAAAAGTGTGAATCAAGAATGGACCTAGAAACTAGTATATATAGATGTTCAATCATTTGTAATAGGTAATGAGTTGATAAATGATTGTAGCCATAAAGAGTATCTAAGAAGCATAAGTGAATTCATGCAAAGTTCAGAAATAGATCATATCAGTTCTCAAGAACACAGACAAGGCTATCAACGAGCAGAGACAAGGTATCATTCAATCACTCAAGGTGATTACATATACATTTTAAGATTTATAGGATCTGTTATCAGCAATTAGAGATTTCCTATACTATCATATCAATATTTATAATGTAGTTTCATTCTAACAAGTGCATCACATCAAAAATCCTTTAGTAGAAGGTGGACTTAATAGTTCTTGATAAATCTCTTAACAGACTGCACACCTAACGGTGTTGCTAAAGCTTCAAATGAAGTAGATCCTAACAGATCTCAACTCTAATACTCCTAATAGGGTAGCTCATCATAAGTGATCAAATTGTAAGCCTTAACTAGCTCCCTTCTTATCTGCAAATAGTGATTTTTTGTGGGTGACATCCCCACTGCAGTTTTTACTTCCTAACAGGAGTTTTCTGTGATATCATATCTTGTTTTGTGTTATTTACTTTCATGTATGTTTCTTGAATGTTTACACATGTAAAGAACTTATGTTATGATTTCACATACATAAAGAAAGATGAATAGATAGATAGGTGAATATAAAAATCCGCTGACACAAAGGTTAATAGGACAATCACATAAAAAAATTTAGAGGTACTAATTCACCCCTCCCCTCTCAGTACATCATTCCAGTAATTCTAACAAAGGGAATTCTAGGGCACAAACTAACCCTTTATTGGCAATATGCTAATGTTCATCCTTCAACACTCCATCTACGCATAGTTTATTATATGATTACCTCAACTTATAATCTCTAATCTTGCTAAATTTGCACATGTAGCACGACCTCACATCATGAATTATTAAAACCTTCAGCGGGATCGATGACATGGCTCTCGAGAGATCTCCCTTAATTGTAGTCTCAGGTACAACTCAAAAATTTGGTAGTTCATATACATCAATCCTGAACAATTGAACATTCTTTACCTCCTTGTCTTTCTTCTTCTCTCCGACAGATGAACTGGTAGCCATTTCTTCAAATTAGGTTTCATAAGATGGATTCTAAGTAACTCGACAATAATGGGTCTATGCTTCACAGTATTTTCCAACAATATGGAGTTGAATCTTCACAGACTTTGCACAACTCACACTTTAATAGCATTTGAATCACTTTGTAAATTCTCTAATCACTTTGTGAAATTAAAATGAATGGAAAAATCCATTATATTGACTCAAATGGTCAAATTAGGTCTTTAATAAATGCTCTGTACAATAGTATGTGTGAAAAAGTTGTATCGGTCCTTGTGTAATAGCTCAGTTAACTCATTCCATCACTCAGTCATTGCTAAAACTTCCACACTTAACTCAATCAATATATCAGCTTGGTCATTATGGGGCTCAGTATATATTAATACTGATGCTCGACACCAATTCTGCATATCAATTCTTTTCTCTAGATATTTCCTAATGCATCTTGACTTATGCTGATATGGAATTTAATACATCTAATGTTACGAGCTGGTGTTAAATATAGCATTTGAAAAACAATTCCTTACATACCTTCTTTTCTTAGTTGGAAGTAGTGTGATCACTTGATCCATTGGATTGGGTGATCTCAGCTTTAGTGGTTCCACTACTGCTTGCTTCTTTATTTCTCCATGTCAGATTAATCTAGTTCTTTATATGATCAATAGTAGGTGCTCTAGTCCTGTAGTCTCTTCTTGTATGACCAATCTTGTGACAACTATAATAGACCAAACTTCCATTCATCCAACTCTTGGATTTACCTCTAAAGTGTGTCCTTATGCAATTTTCTGCAATATTACCATATTCACCACAATAATGATAACTATGCCTTGTATTGTAATCCCAATTTAATGTATAACCTTTCCTTGATGAATTTCCTTGTTTCTTGAATGTCCACTTAGATTTTTCATTGGATCTGCAGTCTTGGGTTCTCTGACCATACTTCTGGCAATTGTAACAATGTCCTTGAAATGTAGGTGAAGTAGGTGATATGCTAGTCTTTGACCTCCATTCATGTGCCTGATGTCCATGCTTCATATAGTTAAAGCAATATCCATTGAATTTAGGCTTAGGATTTGACTTACCATTTTTGCTTCGGTAAATGTTTGTTGTGTGTCCTGGTTTCCCACAATGATGACATGTAGGTTTTTTTCTCTTTGGCTTTTCATTCCTCTGTTCTCCACTCTTTGATGATTCTCCTTCTTTAGTAGATGATAGGTGCTCAGTATGGCCACCTCCAGAGGTGTCAATGGTCCTTCTTAGTGATCTCATCAGTTCCTCAAAGTATCTCATGACTTCATTAGGTTTGTTCATCCTCTTAATGATTTCCCTTTCAGATCTTAACTCATTTTTCAATTGATTATTCTCTGATCTTAGATATGTAATTTCAATGTCTTTCTTTTTTACCTCTTGGTTTGCAAATAACATTTGGTTTACCATGTCCAACTGATTATTTGTGAGCTTCTTCACATCACATGTCCTTTCATCAAGTCTAGTAGCCATTTGTCTCTTATCTTCTTCTATCATTATCTTGTCTTCCTCAGCTTTCTTCTTCTGATCAATCACCTCACATGGTGTTATTGATTGAGTTTCATGTTCTATCTTTAGAATTTTGACTCATTCTTTCAGTGTGTTTTTTTTCTCCAATAGATTTTCAATTGTTGCATTACTTTTTTTGGAATTTCCACTATCAAATAGACCTTTAGTGTCTTCTTCTTTATATTGAGTGTCATTCAGCTGAGTTGCCAATTCTTTTCTTGCCTTTAAGGATTTCTTCAATTCCTCTCTTTCTGTCTCAATCTCCTATAGTGCAAGTTGGATGTCAATCTTTTGATTCTCTATGACCTTTCCCAACTTATAAACTTCCATCTCCAAGATCTTAACTCTCAAGTGGTTAGACTTCTTCTAAGAGAACAATGATCTGATACCAATTATTGGAAGTCTTATATGAGAAAGAAAGATACTGAGAGGGGGGGATTGAATCAGGATCCATAAAAAATTTACACTTCTGGAACAAAATGATTCTACATGTATACATAAACATTAACTGCAATACTATAATAGATCTAACTACTAATCACATCCATGATAAACACATAACACAAATATTTGGTAACCCAAAAACCCTTAAAAGGTAAAAATGGGGTGGGAATGACACCCACATAACTTCACTACTACAGTAACAAAGAGTTCCTGTTAGGGCTACAAATTTTTTATCAGTTTTGATGATCTACCCTATGAGGGGCCTGCCCTATTAAAAGATTACAAATTTATTCAATCTACCTTGATTAAAGGATTTAAACTTACAACAAAGTAAGCACTATGTTAGGAGATTTACAAAATTCTATTAGGACTAATTTGTTAAGAGATTTAACTTGATTCACTTGCTAGAATGTACTAGTACCTGATCCTTCAGTTTGCACTTCAAATGTTGATGTCAGATCTCCTCTTTCCAACTCTTAACTGGTCTCAAAATCTGGTATAACTCTTTTCTATCCTTCACTGCTCTGCTTGGTCACTCTATCCGATCTATGCTTCAAATATACAAAACTTTTCTTCTTTTTCATACACACCCAATCTCTTCTCTTCGCATCTACATAATCTGATTAGAGTTTGAAGCTTTCCTTATATAGATAATTGATGAAGCTTCCAAATCAAGATCAATGATCTATATTCATCACTTTTGTTGCTTAAACATTCCTATTTTTTGATTAGTTGCATTGCTTGCATAGGGATTAATGATCTCAGCCATAGCGCGTAATTAACTCCTTAAATGTCTTGAATGATCATTAAATCATACATAGAAGTCGGCCAAAACAGTTTACCTAAGTGTTTGTGCCATTCCAAACACATACAAAAATTGGCTTACTCGGCATATGAAGTCTCTAGTGCTCGGTCAAAATTGTCTTACTCAGCATATCCATATGTTTTCACTCGACACTAACTATTCTATGCAACTCAGCATTCAATATTCTTGGCAACTATTGAGTACTCGGTGACCATTGACTTTCTTGGTAGTAATTACTGCTCGGTCCATAGATTACTCAGCCTTAGTGGGATGGCTCGGTCACAGTGATGACTGACCAACCTACCTTGATAATGACTAAGTGTGTGACACTAATAGACAACATAACTTGGAGATCAACAAGAGGCACCTTCCCCATCAAATTATGATGAAAGTACTGCCACCTATGAATCTCTGTCAAGCCTACCTATATCTTTTTTCCTGGTTGTGCCACATATCAACTACACACTAAAAAAGGGGAAAAATATTTTGAAAAGGGGTTTGCCTCAGTCAAACCCATGATTTGGAATTCACCATGAAATTTAAATAGAAAATTCTTGAAAGGAAAATGTGCTTATAGGAAGAAAAGGCTAGATCTAAGAAACAATATGCCTTATACATTGATGATGAAAATGCTCTTGGAATGTAATCAAAAGCGTTGATGCAATAACATGGCTCCAAAAAACCTAATAGGAAATCATAAAACATGATTAAATGAAGGTTTCTGAAGCTTGCCAAAATGCAAGATGAAATTCCTTGAATGATTGAAATGTTTGAATGATTCTTCTTGCTCCTTGAATTCTAGAGATCATCAATACTTGATTGAATGAATGGATTCCTTTATTTACAAAATGAGCGAGGTAGCCCTTCTTATATACCTCCCTAAGCCATTTGGGGATCTAAACTCAAAGGAAGCCAATAGGGTTTTGATCATTTCACTAAAATAAAGAAACCATTATCCAATTCAAATTTGGGCCTAGTTTATGGGGTATGAGGCACCTCCTAAGGCATGGGGCAAGTTGACTCACCCCATGCTTCTCGGGGTTCCCTATACCAGCCAATCAGGGCTCAAATTTTAGGTGGAGGTCAATTGGGATATGGGGATGCCCAAAATGTGTGTAAAATCAAGGTGTAATATTGTAATAAATACAAAAGGCCACCCATAATAAAATAGGGCTAGGTATGCAACTGGCAATTAAATAAATGAAATACTTAAAGGGAAAAACTTGTAATTAAGGGCTATCATATAAATTAAATTAAGAGAGGACTTTTATTTAAATATTTATTAATTAAATGCACAAAAAAATTTTATGAGGCATAGAAGAATGAACACACACTAAAAGGGGTGCTAAGTAAGCATGAAATTGGACACCTTAGGAAGTGTGTACAATTTACAACTCAAAACAAGTGCACATAAAACCTTGAAAATCTATAATTCCTATGAATGCCTCATTTACTACCCAACCATATTTATAATAAATAGTTTAATTTTTTTTTTAAGTTATAAATCTTTCCATCTCTAATTTAGAAAGGATAAATATTTATTCTTGATTTTTAAAACATACGCAAAAAATGTATGCCCAACCGTGCACTTGTAAATAATTGTTTGGAAAAACTAAGAGAATAAAAAAAAGGACATAGATAAATAAATCAATATTAAGGAATTTGTAGAACATGTCTTTGTCTTCCTCAAATACCTTCTTTTAGGTTAATGAATTAGATTTTTTCCTTCATAAAAACTCTTAAACTCACTTATACTAGCAATTGAAACTATTTGCAATGAGTGTGTCGAAGAGGTGTGGAAGGTTAATTAGGAAAAAAATTGGTCTTTTTTTGCATAAATTTGTGGAATACATGAGGTCAATTGGTACCACATTTAGAAAATGATGTCCTTTATGAAACAATATTTTACATGGAGAAGTTTTACCTTCAAATCAATTATGCATGAACACTTGTAAGGATCCAATCATAACTAAAATAAAACCTTTGAATCAGGAAGATAATCAAGTTCCATTACCAATAGGGTAATATTATGTTTTTAATAGGATGATAGGTAGAGAGGGGTAGAGATAGGTATAGAAACAGTGAGAGATATAGGGGGAATAGTGAGAGAGAGAGGTAAAGAGATAGAGATAGAGAAGAAGATAGAGCCAAGGATGGGGATGGGGATGGGGATAGAGAAAGAGGAGAGGAATATGCATAGAAGGAGAGAGATATGAAGAGATAAACAAAGAAGAGAGGAATAGATAGAGATGGAAGAGAAAATAAATAGAGGGATGAAGAGGGAGAGATAGAAAGATAAAGATATTGATAGGAAGTGATATACATAGAGAGGGAGAGATGTTGTGGTACTCAAGAGAGCTAGAGAGATTACTCAATAGGGATAGAGGGATATATTAAAGTTAAAATATGTAGAGTGATATATAGATAGGAAAGGGATATAGATGTAGAGGTCTAAAAAGAGGGAGAGGGAGACATGTCTAGAGATAGGGGAGATTAAGATAGAGGTAGAGATGAAGATAGAGTGAGAGAAGAAGAGGGAAATAATAGATAGAGAAAAAGAGAAGTACAAGGAGAGATAAAGATAGAAAGATAGGGACAAAGAAGATACACACACACACACACCTATGTGTGTGTGTGTGTATCTCTCCCTCTACTTCTCTACACACACACATGTATATATATATTTGTATATATATACATACATACATATACATGTACACAAACATATATCTCTGTGTGTGTGGGATATAGTGATAGAGAGATAGAATTATACGGAGATAACAAGAGAGGGGGAGAGGGGATATAAAGAGATATACAAATATAGAGAGCTAGAGATAAATAAATAAATATGGAGAGAGAGTGAAGGAAATAGAGGGAGATAAATGGAGAGAGATATGCATATATAGGAAGAGAAAGATGCGCGCGCGCACACACACACACACACACACACAAACACACAGA
>MU223206.1:1177287-1191171 GCA_018584345.1 Thuja plicata | reverse complement strand
AAATTTTCAAGATTTATTAGCTAAAAATCCCTATGATTAATTAATTTAATTATAAAGTCCTAAGTGCTTTTAAATTAAATTAATCCCACCCCCTTTAGCTAATACACATCAAGGGAATTAAATATTAGTTGGTTATTTGAATGGATTATCATCATTTGAATTTAATCATTCAAAAAAAGTAAAAAGCCACCCATGTCACAATAATTCATTTATTTAATTGAATAATTCCTTCATATTTGTCTCACCTTCCTCCATGAAGATGAAGAGTCAGTCATTTCTTCCCAAGAAACTCTTCATCCTCTCTTCAGGATTTTCTTTATTATGGACCTTCTTTCCTTCATTTGAGAGGAGCAATTTTTAGAGTACCAAAACTATAGCATTATTATCTCAATTCTCTCATATTGCTAAGATTTTATTGCATATTTAGTGTAATTTCATTTAGCTTAATGGTATTCTTCATCTTAATTTAGTTTGTTTCTCTATCAAGTATCTTAACTATGTTATCTTTTTCAAGTTTCTTATCTTAAAATTTGCATCTTCATTCCTAGATTACAATTGCATCTCTCATATAGAATAGATTTCATTTCAGTTTTTGAAGATTTCAAATCCTCCATTTTAGCAATGGTCTATGGTTGTTGGCTCTCATTCTAAGAGTAATTAAACACCCCAACTAAATAGGAGGCAACAGGTCAATTCGATCGATATTGTGGAATGGGCAATTCATGTTCATCTTCACGATTCAATGATTGAGAAATGACTATGTTGTGTTGTGCCTGATTTAGAGGTCAACATTTAGATACATACATTTTGGCACCCACCGTGGGGCAGAAAATTGATTTCTAACCTCACTCTCAAAAAAATTTCTGACCAAATTTTGTACTCTGTCGTACGTCCATACTTCTTTGTGTACAGATTCTCGCACGAGAATTTTGAGTGTACCGCACAAATTTTTGCTTTAATTAGCGATCACTCGAGTGACAAAGCACTTTCTCATGCCATCTGTTGCATTTCCTCATGCGAAGCCTTGTACTTCCTCATGCGATACTTGGTGAAAGTCTCTAGAATTTCACAGTTTCTGCAATTATTGTTACTATTTTCCTGATTATTCTCACATGCTGCTATTTTTATCTCTCAAATTTTTTTGACAGCGTAACAGTGGGCTGCAGGTTGCTTGACGAAGACATAAACTTGCTAACGGTTTTCTTGTAGGATGGTTGTCGAAGATCATTTTAAAATGTTGTGCTTGTTTATTGCTTTCATCACATAGTATAAATAGGGCCTTGTTAAAATTTCTTGGGAATCTTAATAGCAAAATAGGGGAATAGGCTCTTCATTACATGGAAGTGATGCCCATGAATGAATCTGAGACCCATATGTTGCTAACATGATGGAGACCTAGGGAAGAAAGGAAAGTTAACAAACCTTTAGCACATTCACTTGTTAGGGGATTATGCTCTTCTCTCTTTGAGAGAATCAGGAACCCAAAAGCTTGTGAATTGGTTGGAGGAGAGTTAGCTCTATGATGAATATGTCTTGCATGTTTGGGTAAGGTGAAGAGGTAGAGAAGTATGTTCTTCTCTCTTTGAGAGAATCAGAAAATCCGACCCTCAAATCTGAGCCAAGTTTTGTGTCACCTTTAGAGGGCCTACCAGAAGTTGAACCTCTAGCAATGACCCAAGTGAGTACACACCTATCGCCGGTGATTCCACCTCACTATAATAAAGTATGATTTGTCGAGTCCAAAGACTCCAAAGCCATGGTAACTTCTTTCTCATGATTCTGGCTATCATCTTGAGAAAGCCTTGTCTGTTGTATTGAGTGGCACCGCTCCCAGCCCTGCTTGCGGGGGTGTATGACTTTCAAGTGTTGGTGTGGCTGTGAGGCCCCAGCCCTATATTAGGGACACCAAAGGTTATTGTGAACTGAAGCACACTAAAAAATTTCTTAGTTAGTTGCCTACCCGGATCACCTCTAAAAGAAGACATAATCTATGCACAAGGAGGGGTAAGAATCTCTCCCCTAGATTCTCAACATAGGTATGCACCTAGATGCTTGAAGTGGTATATGACACTAGCCCCTACTTTAAGGATAACCTTCAAACATATATTATTTAGTCCTTGGAAACACCAAAAACATGGGCACCCTCTAGGGGGTGACATAGCTATGTGAGGTGCGCGCATACACATAAGTTAGTGAGGCACAGATTTTGTCTTCTCTACCATTTTTTTTGTAAGAATAACTAAGTGCTTGTTTTGAGTCTTAAACTATCCAATCATGATTAAATGAAGACTCCCATGATTCTTCCAAGTTGCCTTGTCCTTGTTAGAACTTTTTGCAACTACTTCTTACGTCACTATTGCATGATCAAAACTTTGTGCTTGTTAACGATTGCTTGTCACATTCAAATTGAGATTGCTGATCTGAACTGTCATAAAATTGTCCTAAATCTAGAAATTTTGTCAAAGAACAGTACTGACTATGTCTTGAAATCTGACTTTTGCCTCAAAAATTGAGTCGGTCTGTCGAAACCTGGAGTTTTCTCACGCGAGATTCTAGAAATTGAGCATTTCCTCGCGCGAGATTTCATTTTCTCGTGCATAGTTAAGCATTTCCTCATGAAAAAAAACACTTTCTCATGTGAATCTAAACCCTAGGGTCCCAAAATAGCAAGCTATTTCCTGTTGACTGATGATTTTTTTGCCTGATCTAATTTTTGTCTGAGATCTAATTGCCTATTTCCCTATTGTCTGTAGTCTGAAACTAATTGTCTCGAGTTGTGAACTGACCAATTCTTTCTCAAACTCATTTTGTCTCTTTTTTCTCTATCCTACCTTTCTGTGCTTTTGTACCTTGTGATGCGATAGTCACATCTCAGCTATTCTAGCCATACTCTCGACAATTCGTGCTAGGTGCATTTCACATCTTGGTTGTTCTAGCCTTTATCTCCTTTTTGCTATTTCTAGAGACAGAGTTCTGAGTTGGATCCTAAGTCCTCTCTTGTTTCATCTTCATCTATGCCTGTTATGACTAGAAGCGGTAACATATTTCCCATTCGTGGTTCCAGAATAGGTAGAGGTAAATCTCATAATCAAGGAAGAGGTCATTCCGAACCTATTATTCAATCTAATAGTCAAGAGTGATCCTCATGTTCCTCCTCGCCATTCAGTATAGATCCTAGTCCAAATCAGAAACTGGTGTTCCAACTATGCTATAATCCCTTGTTTCAAGATCAACAAAACTCATTTCTTCCAGATCAACAAAACTTTGGAAGGTCACCTACTTGGGTCGACCCTATTGACGATCCTCGCTACCTTATTGATCATTTTGATCATACCAATCCTTTTGGTCCTATCAATCCTTGTGAACCTATTGATTCTTCCAAACCAATCGAGCCCTTTGACCTGCCAAAAGTTGCATTGGCCACGAACTCTCAGCTCAATACACACACTCACACTGAACCTGTGCACACAGCACAATCCCACATCAACAAAATGGGAAGCCCTTTCAATTTCCTACAAGGTCAATATAGCAAGGTCCATGAACAATCGACCCAAAATGATCAGGGTCAACAAGGTGATCAGTATCACCATCACCCTCCTCCACATGACCAGAGTCAAGATCAGAACCCAAGCATTTATGAGATCCTCAGTAATGATGATGATCTGATAACTCAAAATGATATATATGCTGCAAAATCTAATAAGGCTCTCATCAAGATGATGGAAATTCTCCTTGCAGAAGGTAAAGAGAAAATTTTTCTAGAATTGGCAAACCAAGGAGTTAAGGTACCCCCAGATTTCAAAGTGGAAACACTTGTGACTAGAGAAGAAGAGACTAAGACTACCAAATTTCAAAAGATGATTCAAGATATGCAAAACCAAATTATCCAACTTGTAAAGGATAAGGACAAACCTGCACAAAAATTCACCGTGGAGAGCATCTGTCCTTTTCCTGTTGATAGGAGTCTTCATATGCCACCTTTTCCCAAGGGTGTGGAACTCCCTAAGTATGATAAATAACTGGGTACCATTGATCCTCAGGATCATCTAAGATAATTTGGGGCTCTATCTATGGAGTTCATTCATGATCAAACTTATTTAATGCATCTGTTTCCCTGAAGTCTGGGTGGACCTGCCATGGAGTGGTTTTCTTGACTATCCATCGGCATTAAGACTTTTGATGAGATCACAAATCTCTTTATCCAGCATTATTCTCACAACATACATCATCCCGTCAACATCAGGGACCTTTGCAATCTCAAATAGAGACAAGGGGAGCCATTCCTGACATTTCTCCAGAGATGGAGACAACTTTGCACCATGTATCCTCGTAAAATACCCAAATCTAAGAAACTCGACATCTTCTTGGACAATCTCACTCCTGATTTTGGGTATTAGGTATAGCTTCAAGGTCCCCTCAATTTTGAGAACATGATTAAGAAAGCTGTGAGGATAGAGGCATTTATGGTTAAGAAAGGGGAATTGAATTTGCACAAAGATAACAAACAAGGTTTCTCCTCTTCCAAAAAAGATAAAGGGAAGTTTATCAAAAAGAATAGGGATGTTGTGAATGATGGAGTGGTTGATAATGTGACCCCAGCTCCTTCAAATCCATTTTTCAATCTTACTTCTAGTATACAAGCGATCAAAACTATTGAAAAGGCTACAACAAATACTCAGCTGCCTTCCAGATTCTCTTGCAACAAACCTTGGGCCCCTCGACCCAAGCATGAATTCACTTCCTTGGGAGAACCAATTGATGTAGTTTACAAGACTTTGGTGCAAAACCAGGTTCTCACTCCTTTGGACAAGCATCCATATGATCTGCAACCGCGACCCCATTGGTGGAACAACAACACATACTGTGACTATCACCAGAACAAGGGTCATAAGACCTCTACTTGTCTTCAGTTGCATCATAAGGTCCAAGATCTAATTGATAATGGTGATATTGTTGTGGATAATAATAATAAGAATTTAGATCACTAGGCATTTAAATATCCCTTTCCTCCTCACGAGAAAGGTTAGTCTTCCAACACTAAGAACAACAATGCCAAGGTTAACTACACACATACTACTAATGACAATGTCATCAACATGATCGAACCTGTCGAAGTTGAGTATTGTGATATGATTACTATCAAGGGGAGCAAGGATGCTCCTAATCCTAAGACCCCATTTGTCTTGAGAGGCCCTACATCTTTCTTGTCTGAACCTGAATCATCTCAAGATTGCGCAAACATCTTTACCAAATCCCACACTAAGATCACTCTCAAGGGTCCTGACCCTCCTGCTACTACATCCACACCAAAGCAACCTGTGGATAAAGCTATTGTTGGCCCTACCAATAAGACCATGAAAATGGTCCCCACACCTTCTACTGCTAATTATATCATTCTTGACCAGCTGTAGAGAACCAATGCTCAAATAACCATCTTTGATTTGTTGAAGATCTCACCTACTCATAGGTAGATTTCGGATAAAGCCCTCGCAGAGGCTAATGTCCCCAAAGAAATTAATATTGATCAGTTTCAATCTATGGTGGGTCACTTGACTTCACCGCACCATCTGTCTTTCTCAGAAGAAGATGACCATTTGGTCAGCCACCCGCATAATGCTCCTTTGCATATAAAGGTCATGATTGGAAAAAAACTTGTTCACCACGTCCTTATTGATAATGGTGCTAGCCTCAACATCAGCTCTCCTCACTTTCTCACTCAGCTAGGCTATGATGAATATCACATAGATTCCCATAAGAAAATTACTATCAAAGCCTATGATGAGGAAGAAAGAAAGTCTAAAGGTTTAGTTGTGCTACCCATTCCGGTTGGACCTGTTGAAAGAGATGTCACATGTCAAGTGCTGGACATTCCTCTTGATTATAACATCCTGTTGGGAAGACCGTGGATCCATTTAATGCAAGCGGTTCCCTTTATGTATCATCAGTGCATCAAGTTTCCTTTCCACGACACAGAAGTGACAGTTCCTACTAATATGGGCTCTTCTTATAATACGCTCACACAGTCAGCTAATAGTTTTGTTCCTACTAACAGAGAATCCACAGAATTCTATGATGCCAATCTTAGAGACATGGAACAGACTTTGAAAATCAAAGACCTAGGCATTGGGGGTATCAAATAGAACCTATGCTATCATTAGGAGCTCTACCTCTATCTCCTCATTCTTATGGGAGACATTCTGAGAATAATAAATCTTCTACTACTCCTCCTAAAATAGTTTATGATGGTTCCTTTGTATGGGCTTCAACACCATTAGAAGATGAAGATGAGGAAAGAGTTGTTAGAGTTTGGCATTACAAAGGAAAGGACATATCTGAACAAACCACCCCAGCTCATGAACTAGATCTCAATAGTGAAGGTCTTAAAATCATGAAACGCTTTGGATACAAAGGGAGTGGTCCAATAGGGATGAATGGTAATGGGATAGTTGGGCCTATTAAATCTATGGGTCGAAGGACAAAAGATACAATGGGTTTAGGCTTCAAGAAGATCCCGTTCCATTTAGGGATTAACAAAGTTGTATCTGAATTTGAACCTAGACTAGAACCTGAACCTGAAGGTATAGCTACAGTGGACACCTTAGAGGATAGCTCTGATGAGGATACCTTTCCTTATCCTATTCCTCCAGATCTGGTATCATTCTTTGCTGAGCTAGATGATGTCATAATACATGCCAATACAACCAAGGCTGGCAATGACTCCAATGTCGCTATTCCATTCACTTCTCTGACATATGAACAATGGAAAGTGTCACAAGACCCTAGTTTCTAGGGTGAATGATACATACCATCACAATTTCAAGAGAAATTTGCACAAGAACAAGCTAGTATCACAAGAACTCTCAAACCTTCATGGTGCAAACATCCCAGTCAGAGTTCAGACATAGATTCCCATGAATATGAGGTTGATAGTTTTTCAGAAGGATCATTTGACAGGAATGTTGATACTACACATACATCTGGAAACCTTCTCGACATAGGTGAAGGGTCTAATGTAAGGTCTAATGAGTCTGATCCCATATATGTTAATGTGTCTTCTATTACGGTTGTTAGGAGTCAAAGGGATTCAAATACACCTTTTGATGAGATTTCTCTAGGTCTCAACTTACTAGTCCATGCTTTTGATGATTATACCATGAATGCACTTGAACAAATCACTTCTCTCTCCCTCCAACATCCCAAGCTAATAGACTATAATTCCCCTTCCTCATCCAATGAATTCCTCACATTCCAGAATGACTATGCTCTAGCCTATTATCTCCACACTGTTGAACCTGTAACGTCCTCCACTAGCGAAGACAGTGTCAGCATGACCGAAAGTGATATCAAGTATCTTAGTCATAAAATCAAAAAGAAAAAAAAATAGGCTCTCTGACGGTGAAAACCACATTGTGGCAGTGTCAGAGCCGAAAAAAGTAAAAAGAATAGACGTATCTGAAGGTGAAAAACTCTCCGAGGTGCCTAAGGATGAGATACTTGATGCACTTCTAAGTCATTTCCAGGAACGATCATTGGTGCTAATTGAGTCGACTCAGCCAGTAAATTTGGGTACAGAAGAACATCCACATATTATTCATGTGGCTAAATCATTGTCTACAGAATAACTCAAAGAATTCACAAATTTCTTCAAAGAGAAAAAGATAAACTTTTCATGGACATACTCTGACATGCCGGGTGTAGATCCTAATCTTATCATGCATCACCTATCAATAGCTCCTGGAGTAAAACCAGTCAAGAAAAAACTTAGAAAAATGCATCCACATGTGGCTCTACTTGTCAAGGGGGAATTAGAGAAACTCCTAAAATCTGGGTTCATCAGAGCAATTGACTATGCAGAATGGATCTCCAACATAGTTCCAGTGTCAAAGCATGAAAAATCTATCAAAGTCTGCACAGACTTCAGGGACTTAAACAAGGCATGCCCAAAAGATGATTTCCCACTACCCAACATTGATATGATTGTGGATATGATAGCAGGGTATGAAATGTACTTCCTAATGGATGGTTTCTCTGGCTACAACCAAATCAAAATTGTGCCAGAGGACCAAGAAAAGACTGCTTTCACTTGTGCATGGGGAACTTTCTGCTATAATTTTATGCCTTTTGGTCTCAAGAATGATGGAGCCACGTATCAGAGAGCAGTCACTACTATATTTCATGATATGATGCACAAAATAATAGAGGATTATGTTGATGATACCCTTACTAAAAGCATGGACAGGAAGGCACATCTTACTGATCTAGGCCCTACATTGGATCATATGGAAAAGTTTAGACTATGTCTCAATCCTAAGAAATGTACATTTGGAGTAACTTCTGGAAAATTGCTTGGTTATATCATCTCCGCAAAAGGTATCGAGGTGGATCCTAAAAAGGTGCAAGCTATCATGGAAATGCCTCCACCTCGCAATATCAGACAAATTAGAGGTCTTCAAGGTTGGCTTCAGTCTATCTGGCACTTCATCTCATAGATAGCTAACAAGTCACAACCATTTACTAAGACTCTGCATAAAGGTGTGACCTATGGATGGAATAAAGAATGTGAACAAGGTCTTCAACAAATCAAATAATATATGGTTAATCTACCTATATTAATGCCTCCTATTCATGGGAAGCCATTAATTTTATACATCTCAGCTACAGAAACATCTCTGGGTGCTCTATTGGCTCAAGAAGATCAAAACAATAAAGAAAGAGCAATCTATTACATTAGCAGAACGTTGGTCTCCTATGAAATGAATTATTCTGTCATTGAGAAAGCTTGCTTGGCGGTGGTGTTCACTTCCCAAAAGTTACAACATTACATGCTTGCTCACACTACAAGGCTCATTGCAAAAATTGATCTATTAAAGTACTTACTCGGCAAAGCTGCCCTCACGGGTAGATTAGCTAAGTGGGTCATGATACTCAGTGAATTTGACATTGAGTATGTGGAAAGAAAAGCTATCAAAGGGCAAGCAATTGCAGATCAGCTGGTTGAGGCACCTATTGCAGACTATCAACCATTAAGGATTGAGTTCCTAGATGAGTCCATCATTCTTCTCACACATCAGTCATAGACCATGTTCTTTGATGGATCATTCACCCGGTAGGGGTTAGGTGCCAAAATCTTGTTCATTACACCTCAGCGGTATTCATTACCAAAAGCTTACAAAATGTTGTTCCCTTGAAGAAATAACACTACTGAGCATGAAGCCTTGATTAATGGATTAAAGATCGCTATTGAATGGTGTGTCGATGACCTAAAGGTCTTTGCAGATTCACAGTTGGTTATCAATCGGGCAAATGATATCTACCAAACAAAATATGAAAAACTGGTGGCTTATAAAAAGATGGTTGATGATCTCAAGAAATAATTTGCACACATTACTTTCCAAAAAATTCCAAGGGCAAATAATAAAGCAGCCGATGCCATGGCTACTCTGGCTTCCATGTTACAAATGCCAGAAAATGACTTCCGACATGAATTCCTAGTGGAGACGTTATGCTACCCTGCTTATAATTCCCCTGAATCCCAGATGATCTATTCAGTCATTGGACATGACTCATCCCGCTACCACCATATTTACTCCTACCTTCATGACTAGATCATTATAGACACTTACACCCGAAATGAGAAATGTCACTTAATCCGCAGTGCTTCACGGTTTTACATCATAGCTAACGACTTATATAGGTGAGGTCTAGACGGTACCCTCCTTAGGTGTTTAGAACCTGATGAGTCCAAGTGTGTGTTAGTAGAGGTGCATGAAGGTGTCTATGGGTCTCACTCAAACGGCCTGACACTGGCTTGCAAACTTATTAGAGCTGGTTACTATTGGCCAAATATGAAGAAAGAAGCTACACAATTTTCTAAATCTTGCAAACAGTTCCAACTTCATGGAAATCTTATCCACGCTCTTGCCAAGGAGCTCATTCTTTTCGTCAACTTTTGGCCATTTCAGTAGTGGGCCTTTGATTTGGTGGGTCAGATACATCTGTCTTCTTCAAGGGGACATATATACATCATTACTGCTACAGACTATTTCACCAAGTGGATTGAGGCAGTGCCTCTCATCGTAGCTGATGGAAAGTCTGTGGCCATGTTTATACTGAACTACATCATCTGCAGATATGGTGTACCCTCATCAATAATCACTGACAATGGGGGGCAATTCAAGAACAAGGATCTAAAATAATTATGTGCTAAATTCAAAATTATTTAGCACTAGTCTTCTATCTATTATCCCCAAGGTAATGGACAGGCGGAAGCTTCAAATAAGACTATTCTCAAGATCTTACACCGCACAGTACACAAATCTGGATGAGACTGGCATCTCCAGATTAATTTGGCTTTATGGGCTTATCGCACCAGTATACAGACACCAACAGGGACCATGCCCTTTGCTCTAGTTTATGGTGCAGATGCAGTGCTTCCTATTGAGGTTGAGATTCCTACCTTGCTAGTCTCTCTAAAGGGCCTCATTACTGACGATGATATTAGAATATCTTGGCTTCAAGAGCTTGAACTACTGGATGAACATCAGAAAGTGGCGTTGGATCATCTCTAAGAATATCAGAAGAGAATATCTAAAAGATACAACAAGAAAGTCAGACCAAGGGAATTCCAAATGGGTGATCTTGTCCTGAGATAGAACCCCAAGAATCAACAGCTGCGGGTCTAGAAAGGAAAATTTGAACCAAACTGGCTTGGTCTGTATGTTATCACTGTAGTATTTGGGTCTGGCGCTTACCAGCTCTCTACCATAGAGGGGGAACAGCTCAAAGATCCTATCAATGCTCTTCATCTTAAGAAGTTCTACAGTTGAGATGTCTTTTGAATGCTCATGTACATACTCTATTCTGAGAAAATCCTAAAAATTGCAAAATGTCGTGAAAAAATGATCATCTTAGTGAAAACTTGGCAAACAGGTGCTTTGATGTATCTATTATCCTGGTGAAAACTTGGTAAACAAGTGCCTTGATAATACCAAAAAATAAAAAAATAAAAAATACAAAAAAATAAAAAATACAAAAAAAATAAAAAAAATAAAAATAGAAAAAAATAGAAAAAGAGAAAAATGTGTCATTGATGAAAACCTGGTAAACGGGCTTCATGGTAGCAAAAATAGAATTTCTGCCAAGATGGTGAAAACCTGGTAAACAGGCGCCTCTTGTTCTGCAATGCTCTATCTATCGTGGCATCCCTTGGCTTTCTTGCAATTTGCTCTCTTGCTTTCTTGCTTTAGTTTTCTTTCTTGCTTTAGTTTTCTCGCTCATGCATTCACTCTCAGTTATTTTTGAGATTTTTCTCTACTTCACATGGATTGAAACTTGTCACACTTGTGGGAATCTTCTTGGTCTAGGGGGCATTGTCCTATCTTTTGGAGTCTCTCTACTCTTCGCATCAGTCACCAGTGGTTCTCACTGAGTCTGCTTGTTGATGCCTAGATCTCATGCTGATCTTTATACTTGAGAATCTTTCTTGCGTCAGTCACCAGTGATTCTCACTGCGTCTGCCTACTGTCGCTGTACTACTGAGATTTCTCACATCAACTATCTGCATATTTGACATCAATCCACTTTGGGTCTTTTCAAGATCCCACCTAACTTGACATGACCCCAGCATCATAACTTGGGGGCAATCCACTTGGATTCGTCCTCTCTATATGAGTCAAGTCAGTCATCAATGTTCGTTACTTGGGGGAATGGCTCCCCACTTTGATTGCATCTTCAGTTTATACTCAGGTTAGTAATATTGTCAGTTCTAAAGGACAAATCTCTACTGACACCCCATAAACAGTGCTTTCCAACACTCTCTTTGGACACATCTGTATTTTTCAACACACATTGAATATCGCAACATAAACATCTCTCAATAGCAATCAAACACATGCACATTTGTAAACTTTGAAACTGGCTGAGCTATGACTAAGTCTTTCTTTGTATGTTGTTTGTTCTCATGGTTTTCATTGATATTTTCTTTTGTCTACTGCTTGTTGGTGTAGTCCCGATGATCCGACAACGTCAAATAAACATGGTGTATGTGATAAGAGCTCCCACACTAATGTGGAAAAGCCTCACATCCCTCGATCGTGTTTATTTGTACGCCATGGTGAGGTTGAAACTATCTACTTGACTGTTATTTCTCTATTTGTTTACTTGTGTACTCTTACTATATCAAACTGGAAACAATGTTCAGGTCATCTTGGCTTTTGTGCCCTGGTGCTTATGTTCATTTCCTACATTTTATCCGATGAAAGTCATATTCATATTCTTATGGTTGCATTGGCGCCAGTAAGGATTGTATTGACTTTGATGTTCCAAAAATACTCGATGATGACAATTATGCGATGAGTCCAACAACCAAGTCCTAGGGTTGCATTTAGCTTAGGCTTGCATTCGCATTTTAAGCTTGCATAGCGACAGTTTTGGTGCTCTCTTCATTGTCTTCTCATTCTTCGAAGGTTCTCACCTTTTACCCTGGATTCCTCTTGACTACACAAAGTGTCCCATTTTGAATCCATTTTCATGATCGAAATTGAAATCTAACACTCCTAAGTAGCTCAAAATCGCATTTTAAAATTTTGGGACGTCGCTTTCTTGTCAGAATCATCTCTCGTTATCATTTTCTCAGCTTCTGCAATCTTTTCCTCAAAATTCAACTCTAGTCAACTCTAGTCAATTTTGGTCAAACTTGGTCAACTATGGTCAAACCTAGTCAACAGGACCTCCCAATCACTCTAAATAAATTTTGCCTTCTCTGGATCTATTTATGAATTCCTCTGGATCTTCGATCTTACTTCTATCTGTAATGTTTTGATGTCGATCATTTTTCTGTTGTGTCATCTTTCGATTTCATTCCTGAGGGGGTAGGATGATTGCATCATTAAATATTTTCGCATCATTCTCAAATCAGTCTGATCTGAATCAAAAGTCCCCATTGCTAGGGACATCTCATCACTTGGGGAATATTCAGTATTTCGTACCTTATGGTCAAAATTGGATATTCCATGATCTTGAATCTGTAGGGGCATCTTGATGCCTCACATCTTGTCATCTATCTTTCTAGGTATCTAAGCAATCTAACTCGGATCCTCAAGGATCAAGCTTCATTCTGGAGATGATCATTGAAATCCCATTGGGTATTGGGGCAATCTAACCCTAATTCCTGAAAGTCATGCTTCATTCTGAAGACGACTCTCAAAAGCTCTTTTTGACCATTATCAGGGCAACCTAACCTAGATCTCGGAGGGCTAACCTTCGTATTGGGGCAATCTAACCCTGATTCTGGAGATAGTCCTAAATCTTCATCAGCTATCAGTGGACATTGGGGCAATCTAACCCTAATTCCAATCTTCTCTCAATTGGTATTTGGACTGTTGTCTTCACAATTTAACTTAGACTTCAGAGAATCATGCTTCATTCTGAAGATGGTTCTGCTTCTCGATTTGATCGGTGTCTTGGCAACCTAACCTAGACTCCCAAAATTTTCATCTGTCACATCATACTATTCTTTGAATCAACGCGCTACTCGCACATCAATTCAAAGAGGGGCAAAATGTAACACCCCAAAATTGGCACCTTACAATTCTAATCAATTTTGGTGCATTTTTTGATCATTGAAGTCCTATTGTACTAGGCAAATTCTCCTTCCTAATTGTCTTTAATTGACTTAGTCTCAAATGCTGAAAACCTAAATTTGCATAAATCTCACACTATATTTAATTCCTAAATTTTCAAGATTTATTAGCTAAAACTCCCTATGATTAATTAATTTAATTCTAAAGTCCTAAGTGCTTTTAAATTAAATTAATCCCACCCCCTTTAGCTAATACACATCAAGGGAATTAAATATTATTTGGTTATTTGAATGGATTATCCTCA
>MU223206.1:1151838-1166206 GCA_018584345.1 Thuja plicata | reverse complement strand
TGCCTTTGGGCCATTTATGTACCTGTTATTATGAGATCTATTATTAGAAAGATGTAATTGAAAAGAAAAGAAATGTAATTGGGAGGGATAGTTCTAGGCTTGATTTCAAGGGTTATTATTTGAAAGAGCAAAGTTGGAAATATACCATGTAATGATGAATGATCTTTTCTATCTCTTCTTTATTGCAAGAAAAAAAAAATGTTTATTATGCTAATGTTGAAACGTAGTTCGTAATGAATAAGTTATTCAATGTGTAGGATGGAGAAATGGAATTAGTATCTAAAGTAAGGAATATAATTGTGAATGAAATGTTATTTTCTTACCCTATCTCTTAAGTTCTAAATGTGAAAGTGAAGAAAGGAAATGAAATTCAATTTGGATAAGTAATGTAAATATGTTTGTAAATGATTTCATTAAGGGAACCTTAAGGAATGTAAATGTGAAGTAGTAATGATGTAATGATAAAAAAAAATTTGTTAGTTGTAATTTTTGGTCTTAAGACCTGATTCCTTATGGGTTCCCTGGCGGGGACATTACATCTCGCTCATGACATTTTATTTTTCTTTTGTACTTGCAAGCATGGATTTTTGAGGCAAAGGAGCCTCCTCAATTATTTGCAATCTTACAAAGCTTCATTGTTTACAAGGCACTATCTATTCAATATTGAAGTGCTTCATATATTGACTCATCTTTTTCTAAAGTCTTGACATTGTGCAATGTGCTTGAATTTGAATTGTTAGTTTGACAATTTTATGTTTTTTTTTTACTAAAAGAGGGGTAAAGATTTATTGAAAGCCAAAAAGAACAAAACAACAAAGAGCTCTAAAGAGTCATATCCTGAACAACAAGTTGATCCAACTTATAAGATTAATCAGGGGGAAGGAGCCTCTGGTCAACAATATTCCAGTCTTGCCCTTGCTCAGAAGCCTATTTAACTAGGTAGTCAGCAACACCATTCCACTCACGGGGGATATACGTAAAAGTGACAGAGTTAAGAGACCTGCATAACTGAAGAATTTGCTTAATAACCAAAGTCAGCTGCCAACTGACATCAGAAAGCTCTTGTTGATTAAGTAAATTTACAATAATTTGTGAATCGGCTTCACAGATAATCCTACGCCAACCACACAAACAACAATGCTCCACAGCCACCAGGATGGTGAGGGCCTCCATGAGATTGTTGGTATGAAATCCTTTGTGAATAGAAAAAAGAAGCTGGACATCCCCAAAACTACTGCGTCCAACTCCCCTAATTCCAGCAAGACCAGGATTCCCCCGAGAGGAGCCATCAGTGTTGATTTTAATAACTTTAGGCATAGGAGGAGTCAAATGCCCCTCGTGATTAACCCGTTGAGAGTGATGACTGGCTCTACTACCATAGTGGCGAGTAGCAAACAGAGGAGCCCCACCATATAGAGGAAAGGAGAGGCGAGCGCAAATATCCACATCTCCAGGATCCAAACCCCCCATCCCCTCAAACTTTGCCAGAACAGTCTCATGGAGGGAATGAACAATTTTCCCCCACAGGTGTAGAACTCCTAACTTAACATCCTGAAAGATTCTCATGTTTCTTTCCAGCCACACATGCCAAAGAATGAAGGAAGGGCCAATAGCCCAAGCACCCTGTAGAAAAGAGGATTTAGAAGGTGAATGTTGCAATCTATCCCAAAACTCAGACAAAGAAGAAACATGCCAGTACAGGCAACCCCACGCAAACTACCAAAAGTGCCAAATTTGCTTAATAAAGGAGCATTGAAAGAAGAGGTGTGAAACTGACTCCTCACCATCATAGCATAACACACAGATTAAGGGGCCATGGAATCCACGCTTACAAAGATTATCCCAAGTGAGGTAACGATTCTGAACCACCAACCAGAGGAAAATTTGACACTTGGGCCAAGAGAGAGAGTTCCAAACTTGCTTCCACCAATGCACCTCAACATTGCCAAACAACAGCCTAGAAAGCTTGAAGTACCCCAAAGAGACAGAATAATTACCAGAAGAAGCACCTCCCCAAGCCAGAACAACAGGTTCCTGCAAAGAGCTACAGCCCCTAGAGGCAAGAATCTAAAAAAACTCCAACCGATCCCGCATTGAGCGCCCTAGCAGTCAATCAGAAGAATTCTTCCATCTATAACCAACAGCGAGGCCCAAATTGTAGGCCTCCTTGTAATGAGCCACCTTATCCCAGCCAGCAAGAAGGAAAGAATCATAGAGAGCCTGTAGGTGTGGATGAGAGATCATAAGAGGAGGGTTTCCATTCCAAGAATCACTCCAGAATAGAGCCTCAGAGCCTCTATTACAAATCTAGAAAAGGCGTCGCTTCACTAAGTGGGCACCTTTCTTGAGGGTAGTCCACACCATAGAACCGCAACCCTCCAAAGGAAACCTCAGGATATTTGAAGGATCAACTCTAGGGAGGTACTTATGTGACAAGATGCGAGCCAGAGCTGAGACTGGCAGGAGCACCAACGCTAATAGAGTTTTGCAACAAGAGCTTGGCCACTCAAGATAGAAGAATGAAGACCTATGCCTCCCTCCTTCTTGGGCCTACAAATAGTATCCCAATTAATAAGGCTCTATTTAGAATTTTGCAGGTTCCTGCTACAAAGAAACTATCGAGAGAGGGCATCAAATGCCTTAAGAAAGTAAACAGGGGCTGACTAAACCATGCTTCTATAAGTAGGAAGAGAGTGAATCACAGATTGGAGGAGAGTCACTCGTCTAGCCATAGAGAGCCATCTATGAGTCCAGTGATTAACCTTATGAAGCAACTTATCAAGAAGGTTCTGCCAAAAGAGCCAAGGTTGTCTTCCCACCACAATAGGGATGCCCAGGTAAGTCATAGGGAGAGAATGAATCTAAAATCAAAGGATAGTAGCAATCCTCTACTGTATAGGCCTAGGAGTATTGAAGAAATAAATGGAGGACTTATGGTCATTGATTTGTTGACCGGATGTAGCCAAGTAAGTATCCAAAGTGATCCTAAAAGCTTTAGCATCCCAAATCTGAGCTCTACCTGCAAGAGCAATATCATCCACAAACTGGAGATGAGAAATATTGGGAAAACCATATGTTGGCAAGTTGACTTCCTAAGGATGCATGACTCATTTTTTGTTTTCATCATGGCAAAAAAGTCATGTTTAGTTTCTGTCATGAAAGACAAAATGACTAAGTATGGAAAATAGGGCAGATAGAGATATTCAGCGATCAACACATCAGTGCATGTGCAAGAGATCGAGTCAGCATATGCGCACTCAGATATATATTTTATGACACATGTACATGCTACATCCAAACACACATAGTATGAAATAATTGTATGGCGAAGTTACAAGCAGATCAGTAGACCAACAGTCCAGAAGACAGAGCATGGAAGCCGACTACTGTTTTGATCAGCGTGAATTATTTGGTAATGTAATGGCTAAGCGCCTTTGGTTATATGTTTGTAATGATGTAATTAACATTGTAGTAAACATGCTTGAGCCGACTTGTTCAGAATCCTTGTGTATTTTGTTTTATGGCCGACTAGAGTCTTGTTTTGGGTCGCGCCTATTCGGATATGAACATATAAGTATGTAATGTAAAGTTATGTTACAAGGGTTGATTATTATGTAAGAGGAAGATACAAAAGAGCAGTATAATGAAGTCAGTATATGATATAGCTCTTTAAGAGAGTAAGAGCATTTGCGCATACATGGAACTAATCAGACAACAGTTTCATCACAACAGTTCACTTTTGATATAGTGTATATCAACTTTCAGAAGGTTGTAGCCTTCATCCTATTGGGCAATGAGCCATATACCTTTAACATGGTTTTGTAAAAGACTCCTAATAGGGTCAAACCTTTAACCAAGTCATTGTAATCATATTGTAAAGACTGCTTCTAACAGGGCAAAGGAACTTTAACAGGTTCATTATACCTAGTACAATATTTGTGGGTACTAATTTCCACCGGGGTTTTCCTCTGATCAAGGTTTCCCCATAATCATATCATGTGTTATGAGTTCTTATGTTAAGCTTCATTCTATGTACGTTTGATTTATGTTTAAGTTGCTGAAAAGTAATTAATAGACAAACATTGATTCACCCCCCCTCTTAGTGTTTCCAACAATTGGTATCAGAGCTCTGGTCCTCAGCAAATAAGTTTAACCACTTGAGGAGATCATGGACTCAGTAGAAGAAAAACATTTGAAAAGGAATCTTGAAGCAGCTCTTGAAAATCTTGATAGATCTGAAAAAGAAAATGAAGAACTTAGACTAAAATTTGATGGCTCACAAATGCTTATCAAGAAATTAAGAAAAGATTTGAAAGATTGTTCTACAAGTGATTTAGGGAGAATGATCAAAAATCTCAATGAAGAGAATATGTCTCTGAAAGGTAAAGTTGAAAATCTGGATGAACAACTCACAGACAGCCAAATTTTTATTGAAGAAAAGATCAAAGAAAGCAAACAACTAGATGATGAACTCTTGAAAGAAAACATGAAAGTCCTGGAATTGGAAAACATAAATAAAAAGTTGGAATCTGAATTAACAGAAGCAAAGGATAAGATTGATAAACTCCACACAATTTTTGATTCACTTCAATCCCAGCTCAATGCACAAAAGCAAAAAGGCGACACTACTGGTCTTGGATATAGTGTAGCACAAATTGAAATCAATTCATTGCAAGAAAGAAAGAAATAAAGATCATGAAGCATCTTCAGAAGCAAAGAAAGTTGAAAGTGTTACATAGATTAAAACAGATCCACCTAAAGGGGAAATCAAGCAAGTTAACAGAACTTGTTATGCATGTAACAAACATGGTCATTTGGCAAGAGATTGCAAAGAGGTAAGACCTTTCAATGGTTACTGTTTCTCCTATAATAAGTTTGGTCACAGGGCTATACATTGCAGAAAAAATCAAAGAAATCAGTCATAGCAGAATCAAAGAAGAATGAATCAAAACAATCAGAGAAATCAACGTCAAAGGAATTTGCAGAACACCACATGTCAGATATGACACGCAACAAAGTAGTGTAGCATGATGAACAAAAGAATTAGACCTCCTATCATTTGTCACACATGTGGAAAGGCTAGACACATCTCAAGATTTTGTAGATCCAAAACTCAAAAGCAAGAGGATCCTAAGAAATCACTATTTGAAGAAGAAGGAGAAATCAAGTTTGTTCAAGAAAAATTTGGGTTGAAGTAAAGAAGGACTATGATGTTGACAAAGTAGTTGATGCATCCACAGTGGACGCACCCTCTACTTCTGCTTGAATAGACCTTCTTGGTCTTAGTGGGAGCTATTCTAGCTCAGGACCCCTGCGTGGTTGGTATACTCACCTCTGAGTATGCGCCTATGGATTCATGGTTATAAGCACATAATATTGCAGTATGCATACACGCATTGTATCAAAATGCATCGGGATCAAAGTTGCAAAATATCTAAGTAATTTGCATACGGTTGCAAACATTAAATGTGATAGATTTTATAAAATAAAGTAAGTGTTCAATTTTCTTCACACTTGCATTCAAGATCACAGAATTTGGAGAGCATTGGAGCACTAGGCATCAAGGCACGGAAGCATAACAGATTTGGCAGCTAAGCAAATGGATAAGAAGTTTGGAACGGAACCCTAGCAGTCGTGCTATTTTAAAATTTTGTGAAACCCTACTTAAGCAAGTTCCAAGTAAGTATGGCAACTCCAGTAGTATTTGATATTGCGGAGAGGAAGAGATTTGTATTCAAGAAACATCCATTCAAATCCATACTGGATGATGTGGAAGGAGCTTTCTCCAAAACCCCAATAGGTGTTGTTCAAGTAGAAGATATCCGCGCATATATTTACTGCAAGAAGGAAACAGTAGGAGATATCAGCATAGCCACTCATATGGGATCTATGATGAAACTTGATTACACATTCAAGGATGAGTTCGTGCACTTGATTGATAACCCTATTTTTGAATACTCGAATGCGCATGAGTTTGATGAGCCAGAATGGGTGAAGATTTTGCTAAGAAGAATACATGATGATCTTTACTAGATTGGTGAGGTCCCTGTGCACATCACTATAGACCTAATCCATGAGTTAACCAGACTTCCCAAGACTGGACTAGTTTTTCCTACTGGCAAGGATTTCAAGAAGCAAATTGAACAAGTTTGCCTATCTAGAAGTGATAGGCACGGAATGAAAGTTGACCCTGTCAAGGAAGATGACATAAAACTTCTAACTATGATACTTGGGTATAAGTTTCAGCAAGCAAGCAGGTTGAACAGTGTCTCTGCAGCAACAATCCTAGAAGCTATCAGAATGGTGAAGGATAACACTCAATACAACCTATGTGAGATCTTGCGTGGTCAATTAATTGACAACATTCAAACCATCAAGCATGACAGGAGAAAGACATTCAGGTTTGGATCTTTGATCATCTACCTGTATTTCCATATTGTTGGAAAGGTTGCAAACCTTTACCTAGACATGAGAAAACCCACAATGTCTCAGATTTATCTTAAGGCCACTTTAGAGAGTAGTGCAAGGGACGCCATGGATATGGATATTAAGACATTTAGGATCAAAATGTAGAATAGGTTTAGATTATCTGAGAAGATAGTTGACAACCATATGTTTCATGGTAGAAATAGATTGCACTTGCATGGAGGCAGTTGAACCTAGAACCAAATGGATTCATCCTCTTGGTTATGAAGTGGAAGAACATGTGTTAGAAGGATATGCACAAGTTCTATTGTCTGCGCCCAAAGATCCAAATGAGCCAAGGTGGGGCACTTACAGAGAGAAGACCAATGAAGTGGACACTATCTTACACAGTGCTGATAATAAAAGGAAAGCATCTAGAATTACATGTAACATACTAAAAGTTTATGGAGTCACTCAAGAAGATCTTGACAAAGCTAGAGATGCCAAGATAGAAAAAGAGCTTGAGAAGGCTGAAGAGATCCAGAAGAAGAAGAAAGTAGAGAGCACCTTTGTGCCCTCTACCACCATTGACTTAGACTCATCTCCACCTTCTATACCAAGCAAGAAGACTAGAGGAAGAAAACAAATGCCCACAAATCACCCATCCTCAAGGAACACTTGGAGAAAAGAAAAGAATACTCAAGCTCCTCCTGAGGTAGGATTTAGACCTAGTATAAATGTTTTGAAGAATAGGATTGTAAATGAAGGGAGATTAGATACACTTTATAAAGTCTATGAAAAGTATCAAGAAATGGATAAGACTGAGATACATTCTATGATCATATCTCATATGATCAAGTTTGAGAAGACAGTTCTTGAACTCAAGACAGTGATAACGGATCAGTTATGGAACATATTAGAGATCATGAAAAGACATGCAATAGAGGAAGAAATGAAGACTAGAGAATAAACATTGGATACTCTTCTCCCTGTATGCTCGCATGATGAGAAGGATATTTTATTAGATCTGGTGAAGCCTCATCTCAGAACCAAGACAAGGACTTTACAGATTATGAATAAAGAGTATGAGCAGATAGGTAAAGAGACTGAAAAGGCATTTTCACAAGTGTTTATGGATAGACACATGTATCCATCAATGACGCCTACAACAAAGGTAACTCCAGCTCCTCCTAAAAAGGTTACAGAACTAGTGATTCAGAAAGCACCTACAATAGGTCCACAGGTTTCAGCACCCACAGTGACAATAACTTCTGATATAGATAAAGACTCAGAAGATACTATAGTGGTTGATAATATCAAGATATCAAAAAAGATATGGACAAAGTTGATAAAGCATTTGTAGCACTGAAGAAATGTACATTGATGATACATCTGCACAACAAGATGAAGTTCCCACCAATGATCTAATTGACATAAATGAAGAAAAAGATACTCAAGGTGATGAGACACCAATAAAAGAAACACCAGTAAAGATTGAATTTATGGATACCAGTCAGAATACAATATTCTCACCATCCACTCAAACATCTACTTCATTATTGTCAAGGTTAAATCCTGATTTAGCAAGTCTGGATGCTTGGGGAGAAGAAGACCTAATCAAGATCAGTGTTCTTGCTATGGAAAAAGTAAAGGAGAAACAAGTGATGAGGAACCCTCGCTTTTTGGAATCAGTAAACATATTGAATGACTTAGTGCCTGCTGACAAGAAAGTAGAAAAAGTTCAATCAGTTGAAGATGTGGACAACATTCTGACAAACTTCAAATCACATTTTACAAGCCTAGTAGATTTAGCTACTAAGATTGCAGAAGATGAATACAAAAAGGAGAGACTGAATGATTTGGTAAAGAACTTTACCTTAGACTTGAACTCCTTAAAGATTGGGCAATCAATACTGAAAGAATTGGTAGCTAAGGGAAAGAAAGTTATAGCCAACTACATGGACAGAGTGAAGTTCACCTCTGAGCACATTAAAAAGGTAGAAGAGGCAGAGATAATGGTGGAAAGCATCAGAAAATTAGTTGAAACATCCACGCAAGACATAAACATATGCAATAATGTCTATCAAGGGAAGTTAGACAAGATTGAGAAAGCTAAGTTGGAGATCATCAAGATAAGAATAAGGCAAACTCAGTTGAGAAATGCTCTTGTGCCATCTCTAGCAGTCCTAAATGAGAACATCAAATAGATTGATGCCAACATTGCAACATATGATCAAGGTCCATGCATGGATTTTATGAATATGGAGAAACTGACTTATGCCCTATGCATGCATCTTCAGATAGTAGATGCAATGAAAGTATTTTGACAGAAAGAGATCCAATCTCTTCAGATTGTGTACCCTAAAGTTTACATAGGGTATGCAGAAGACTTACAAGTTTTTGTACACCTTTGTCATTAATGTCAAAGGGGGATTAATATAGAATGTGTATATGCGGAGAAGTATATGTATATATCAATAAGATGTTATGATATACAGTCATTTTTTTGTGTTAAGTCATTTTGAGAAACTTGGCCACATTCCTTTGTTGTCATAAATGACAAAGGGGTTGTTGGTAAGTTGACTTCTTGAGGATGCATGACTCATTTTGTGTTGTCATCATGGCAACAAAGTCATGTTTAGTTTTTGTCATGAAAGACAAAATGACTAAGTATGAAAAACAAGGCAGATAGAGATATTCAACAATCAGCACATCAGCGCACATGCGAGAGATCGAGTCAGCATATGCGTGCTCATATATATATTGTATGACACGTGTACATGCTACATCCAAACATGCATAGTACAGAACAATTGTATGGTGAATTTACAGGTAGATTAGTAGACCAGCAGTTCAGAAGACAGAGCATGGAAGCCGACTACTATTTTGATCAGCGTGAATTATTTTGTAATGTAATGGCTAAGCGCCTTTGGTTATATGTTTGTAATGATGTAATTAAAATCATAGTAAACACACTTGAGCCGACTTGTTCAGAAGCATTGTGTAATTTTTTTTAGGGCCGACTAGAGTCTTGTTTTGGGTCACGCCTATTCGGATGTGAACATATAAGTATGTAATGTAAAGTTATGTTACAAGGGTCGATTATTATGTAAGAAGAAGATACAAAAGAGCAGTATAATGAAGTCAGTATATGATATAGCTCTTTAAGAGAGTAAGAGAATTTGCACATACATGGAACTGATCAGACAACAATGTCATCACAATAGTTCACTTTTGATATAGTGTATATCAACTTTCATAAGGTTGTAGCCTTCATCCTATTGGGCAGTGAGCCTAGGAAGTGAGCCATATACCTTTAACAGGGTTTTGCAAAAGACTCCTAACAGGGTCAGACCTTTAACCAGGTCATTGTAATCATATTGTAAAGACTTCTTCTAACAGGGCAAAGGAACTTTAACAGATTCATTATACCTAGTACAATATTTGTGGGTACTAATTCCCACATGGGTTTTTCTCTGATCAAGGTTTCTCCATAATCATATCATGTGTTATGAGTTCTTATGTTAAGCTTCATTCTATGTATGTTTGATTTATGTTTAAGTTGCTAAAAAGTAATTAATAGACAAACACTAATTCACCCCCCCCACCTCTCAGTGTTTCCAACACCATATCCCCATCGCCAACCATGTATCACATTTTGGGAAACTTGAGATTTAGTAAATCTGCCAAGGCCCTCCGCCATAATAATAAACAGGTACGGAGAAAGAGGATCTCCTTGTCAAAGACCCTGAGAGGCCCCAAATAAATCAGAGGGTTCACCATTGAGAAGCACATAGAAAGAGGAATAAATAAGGGTATGTGCAAGATCATGAGGGGCCAAACTATGCCCTTAAGATGCAATGAAAAATCAGCAAAATCAAGGCTAGTCAACTTGACGTGAAAATTTGAACTAGCTATCAACCTAATATAAAAAATTTGTAAGAATAGAATCTGTAGGAAATTGAATGTAGTTTCAAACCTACTAGGCATTTTCTAGAAAAAAATTAAATATGATTGGTGAAAAGTATAGATTTCAATGCAGCAGTACAAAAATTTCAGAAAAAAAATAAGTAGGTGTATGTCTGACCACCTTAATCATAATCAAATGATAATATTTTTTTATAAGATTTTATATATAAGTAGTAGACTCATGCCCAAATGTGACACATATTTTTGTGTAATTTTATTCCTAAAAATAAATTAATTATGAATTTTCTTCTACAACATTTTCAAAATAAAAAAACTCTCGTGTCTGACCACCTTAACTCATTGAAAAATTTTAAAAATTCAAAAATAATTATTTTTTTCCTTATAGTAGGCAAAGCATAGAATGTGACGCATTTTTCAGATTTCAAAAATGTTATACCGTTCGAAAGTTATAGCTATTTTTCAATTAGTATATAAATCAGCGCTTTAGAGGTAACTCAATTAGAAAATAACTAATAATTACTTACTGAATTCAAAATTTGATAGCAATTATATCAATAGAAAGCTGATAATCTCCTTAAGATACCCTTTTCATTTCATCAAATTTGGATGAAAAAAAGTCGTTAGCTACATGGTCGAAGTCTGGAACTCAGGGAAACAGGGGAAAAATACATTTTTGTGACATTTTTAGAGTTGACCATGTAGGTTTGGTGTACAAAGCAATACCGAGCCTAATTGGGTACCCGATTTTTTCAGGTACCCGAAAATGATGGCAAAATTTTAATTTTTAAATTTTCTCTCCCCTTTCTCCCTCCTTCATATGATATATTATTGTACGTCTCTCTCTCCGGTTCCCCACAGCTTTCCAAAGGCGGGGGTTAGTAGCAAAGGTTCACAAATGAATGCAAATCAAGTATACAATGACTACTAAATGAATAATAGAAACATGAGCAATAAAATGTATAAGCAAGAGAAAGGAAGACAAATAAATGCAAACCCCATGATGCTTGAAGCTTCTACTGTTTCTCTCTACTCCTTCCGAAATGATGTTCTTGATACTCAGTATTGGTGGGGCAGCATCTATGACTTAAGAAGCGTCGATAATTTGATAATTGAAGCGTCCATGGTTTGTACATGATCCATCAAAATAAAGTTTCCATATCTCAATCGCCGGTTGTAGTGTCATAATGGATTCATCTGGGAAATCAGAGATAATAGGCTAGTGGTCTTGAATCGGTGCCTCTGCTAGTTGACCGGCGATCACTTGTCCTTTGATAGCCTTTCTTTCTACATACTCAATGTCAAACTCCCTTAAAATCATTACCTATTTCACCAATCTTCCAGTGAGCGCTACTTTGCTCAATAGGTACTTGAGAGGATCAATATGTGCAACTAATTTTGTTTAATGACTCAACATGTAGTGTCTTAGCTTTTGAGAAGAGAACACAACTATCAGGCATGACTTCTCTATTGGTGTATAGTTTAGCTCATATCCAACCAACGTTCAGCTTAGATAGTAGATGACCCTCTCCTTTCCTGCATCATCATGTTGTGCCAAAAGGACCCCTAACACTGATTCTGTTGCTGAGATGTATAGAAGTAATGGTCTACCTTGCACTGGTGGTACCAATATAGGAGACTTTAGAAGGTAGTCTTTGAATATCTGAAATTCCTTTTCACATTGCTCTATCCATATGAACTTGATATCTTTATGTGATAGATGTTGGAATGGGTGGCACTTGTCTGCCAGTTGAGCTATGAAGCGTCTTATTGATTGGAGCCTTCCTTGTAACCCTGTTTGTTGTCTCAGGTTTGATGGTGGAGGCATGTCCAATATTTCCTGGACCTTTGCTAGATCCACTTCAATTCCTCTGTGTGATACTATGAACCCTAGTAATTTTCCCGTTGTGACATCGAATGCACACTTTTTTAGTTTAGTCAGACTTTGAATTCCTCCATTCTATCAAAGATAGGTCCCAAAACTTGTAGATGATCCTTTTGAAGTATGGACTTTGCTAGTATGTCATCGACATAATCTTCCATTGTCTTATGAATGAGATCATGGAATATAGTGGTCATGGCCCTTTGATATGTTTCTCTGGCATTCTTTAAACCAAATGGCATGACATTCCAACAATAAGTTCCCGAAGGACATGTGAAAGCCATTTTGTGTTGGTCCTCTGGTGCTATCCTTATATGGTTGTAACTTGAAAAGCCATCCATCAGTGATAGCATTTTGTGCCCTACAGTTAGGTCCACTATCATGTCGATGTTTGGTAAAGGAAAGTCATCCTTGGGACATGCTATATTGAGATCCCAGAAATCTGTGCAAATTTGTATTTGACCACTGTGCTTCGTAACTGGTACCAGATTCAATATCCAATCCGCATATGGTATAGGTCTGATGAATTTGGCATCCAGGAGCTTCTTTAGTTCTACTTTGACTAATAACGCAACATGAGGATGCATCTTTCTTAGCTTCCATTTGACAGGTTTTGCATTGGGTAGCAATGGGAGATGGTGTAGCACCAAATCTGGATCTAATCCTGGCACATCTAAGTAAGACCATGCAAAATTGATCATTCTTTCTCTAAAGAAACTGATGAACTATTCTCTCTCCTCAGGGGTGAGAGATTTCGCCAAGTAGATGTTCTTTGGGTTCTTGTCATCCCCCAAGTTGATTTCCTCTATCTCTTTGGCTAGTAGTGTTGATTTCTCCTCTGTTAAGGGGAGGAGTTCTCTCTTTCCATCTTCTAGCACCTTTGTGAGGTTTTCGCCAGAAGATACGTCTTCTTTTAGCTTTTTATTCTTTTGTTCTTTTTTCTTTTGTGGACTGGAAAGAGGAGCTTCCTCCCTAAAGTATGCTACTCTGTCTAGGTTGATAGAGAATCCTGCCTTGTGATCTCCTGATGGAATGCCTTCCCTTAGTCCCATGAAATGAGTTATTGCTTCATCATTTTAAAAGACATCAAGATCAGGTGGTCCTTGTTGATCCCACTCTATAAGTTCAGGGTGTACGAGACAAACACTTTCACTACTATTTGGCTTTGGTTGACTGAATGGGACTACAGATATGGTGCCTACGAAATTGGACTATGATGAGGACGCACCAATTGAGGTATGATGAATGATATGTTTGTCTATACAGGCTTGTTCGGTAATGGTTAGTTGTTCAAATAGGTCTGCTAGGTTAATGATAATATCTACTTGAGGGAAAAAGTAAGGGATTGATGGTTCAGAATCATGGAGGGATTGACACTCATACTCATTGGAGTCAGTCTCAAAGGAATTTTCTTCTGATGTCTCACTTCCTTGGGTATCGTCGATTGCTAAGTGTAGGTTTATTTGGGATTGCGTGGATCCCTCTTCGGCGGGCAACAACTGTGCTAATATGTTTCTTATTAGGATGTGCTCAGTGTTGTGCCCTCGGTGCATCTCTGTTATTTGTGTGTGATTGACTTGAATGTCTTGAACCACAGGACTAGTGCTTTGTTGTCCATAGCCCAAACCTCTAGTGTTTCTTTGGGTTGGTGGGATAGGAAATTCATATATGCCCTATTGCCTTGCCCCCAGTCTAGTTGTACCATCATACCCAAACCTTTGTATCATTGTGTAACTGTTACCGTAGTTTGCCAAAGGTAAGGGTGGCCGGACTGTCTCAGGAGTGTCTCTGTATAACCAAGCATTAATGTCTTGCTCAAAAGGATTCTCTTCCGCTATGTCCCCCCATCAAACAAAGGTTTTGGGTGGACATCTAAAAAGAACCGGTTGCTGAGTTTCTGTTGCAATGACAGGTGGTGGCATATCGTGAGTTCTGGGGCTCAAAGGCATGTGTGTGATTGTGAAAGCCTCTTCATATCTATATTCACCACATCCTTTGTCTATGATGGATATCTTGCTTTCTTTTTCTGTGACATCTTTAAGATCTATTTTTGAACTGGATGAGACGTTTGCATCTTGATTAATGACTATCTTACCGGCTGCTTGTGTGACATCCTTGGGATTTGATTCTGAAGAGGATGGGATACTTGCATCC
>MU223206.1:1050093-1100021 GCA_018584345.1 Thuja plicata | reverse complement strand
TGACTACTCCTCATTGCGGAAAATCCCAAATCAAGTGCTCCAGCGGAAAATGCACTGAGAACTTCATTTTCCACCATTTGACTAGGAGCATAATTTCATTCCTTCGATTCACTAGAACACATTTCCTGTTCATTATAAAATGAATCTCTAAACTTTCTCCAGGCAGCGGGCATGCATTAATAATTGACTGCAAAAAGCGGAAATTTGGACATTGGTTACTCCTCTGGCAGAAAACTGCAAAATAGTTTCTCCTCTTCTTTGCAGAGAATCTCAAATGAACTGCTCTACGGAAAATCCCAAATGAAAGGTGAAAAACGCATTGTTTTTTTAGTTTTTCACTTCTTTGTCATGGCGGCAATTTGATGTCAAATCGTTTGCACATGCTTCTCTCTGGCACCTTACGAGTAACCTGCACAATCTATAGGAACCAAGGCCATATGGTATTCAACACTGTCAGTTGAGAACTCATCCACAAATTTTTAAATAACATTTGCTTAGAGTCAGGCTGAATGATGTTCACGGCTCCCATGGATCAATATTTCATCCAGCATCTTGCATGCCAACTCCAACTTGAACAGGCGCATGCGACAATACTCCCGACACCTTTCTCTCATAATCATAGCCGATACTAATCGGGCCACATTAAAACATTACCATGACTGTGCATACATCTGTCGTCATATTTTCCCATGGTGGCTCTTGAAACTTATCTTTCCCCCTCATGTCTTCTTTTAAAATATCTCTCATAGCATCTCCTTGGTCTTTATGCTGAAAGATGACTCCAAAAACCTTGTGGTTGTCTCAGTAAGACATGCACGTGCTTTAATCACTAAATCCAAGTGGCTTGGCTATGCATTTGTCGAGTTCGATCTTTTCATGTGCATTCCATTGGGATTCTTCAACATAGTCAGGCGTGATGATTATAACATATTCTCTCCTTGCTTCCCGTCGATAGGCTCGGTACACCCATTGTTTATGTCGATGTAATGCACATTGAATTTCAATCTTACTAAAGTTTCATCTTTGTTTGAACTACAGCTCGACCTCTACCATTTCACATCGGTCTTAATGGATGATAGCGTTATTCATTTGTTGAGTGATTGGAAAATAGAGTCTCCTATCTGTTATTGAGCTCATCTTCACTTGTAGATAACTTCCCCTGTTCGGTCTTATGCTTGAGTGGAGATTCTGTCTTCTTTTAAAATATCTCTCATTTTATGACAAGAAAAATTTCCTTGCGCAAACCATCTATGTGAGAGAACAAAAATTTAGATTCACTTGAATGTTTCTCACGAGCCTTCATAACTTCCTGAAGTGGCCATCATTACCGAACACTAGATTGCATTAGTCTACAGAGAAAAATGGTTGACATTGATGGGAGGACTTCATTCAACTTGCAGGGCTCGGATTGGACTTCTCTGTATGTTCTCGATCAATCTATAATTGAATTTCCCTCTATTTAGCATTACTCAAGGCTTATAGAGCTACATATTCATCTTACCCGTGAATGTGTCAATGGAGAATTTCTCATTCATCAAGATTTCCTCTTTTGGTAGAAATTTAGACATTGGCTTCTCTGGCGGAAGATGACTATGGGAGGTCATTTTCTGCTTCTTGATGGAATTTCACATACCGAGTGCAAAATTCACACCTAAATCTCCATTTTCCGCTTCTTTATTGTGGTTATGATTTCACATTGATTAATTCATGAATTACCTTGAAAAAGTGATCTTGATATTAAAATTCGAGCCTCTTCAATGTGAACTAAGATTTTGTCTTTTCTCGTCTTATGTGGAAAATGGAATTTAGAATTCTCCTTTGGCGGAAAATGAGACTGAGGCTTCTCCTTGGCGGAAAATGACCATGAGAGTTCATTTTCTACTTTCTTTGCGGAAAACTCAAAAAGTGCTTCTACATTCCAATTCCTCTTTTGTATTCCAATTCTGTTTTGTTGAAAAAGCCAATTCTAATTCTGCTTTCCAATTCTGCTTCTCTTTCAGGGTTTCATTTTAAATCTGTAATTCTGAACCGATTCAATGAACTTTGATCTTCATCTTTCACAGAAATATTGTTGGTAGAAAAATCTGGAATACATTAGGGGAATTCCTCACAAGAGGTGATTTTAAAAGTTTTAAAATAGGAGTACTGAAAGTGCGCCTACAACTGGCTCTGAATGGGGATTACGTGCTACAAAGTGCATAAAGAATCCAGCATCTCTGGCAAAAGACAAGTGCCTTATCCATTGGGCTACAGAGTCTAAGCATCAGGAAGACAACAAGGAACTGCTTGCCGGGAGGGCGGAGGGGAGCAAGGCAAAGGCAAAACTGAGAAAGCGGGAAAGGCTAAGCTAAGCACACCAAAACTACAGAAGCAAACTAACTACGAACAAGAGAGAAAAAGAGAACATAGAGGACTCGCATGACCATTAACCGACAAAGAAAAATATGAGCCTTTTCGGTAAAGGGGATTGTGCTTCAACAAGCTGAACCAAGACAAAGACTCAAAGATGACCCCTTTATTGCTGGAAGAAGACCTACCATAGCATAAAAGATGAATGAGCCAAAAAAATTTCCCAAACAACCATGCTTCATCATAAACCTCATCATAAATCTCTAATTTTTCTGTTCGCTTCTGCACACTATTGATCATACATTCTTCCACTCCTTGTTGAAGAGAAAAATAATCACAAACTTTTGAAAATGGCATTGCAACATACTCACACTCACATTCGTCAACTTGATCATTTTTAATAGAAACTTCAGAAGATAAATAAGATTTGACAAAATCAGAATGTTCAAGTAATTCTGGAAAAGTTATTGCATCATGTTGACATTCACCATACTTACTTTCAGGGGAGAGCTCAGAACCCAAACCAAAACTGAAAAAGTATGGATCTTTTCCGCACATAGGATCATCCCAAACTGAATTAACTTCTTCATTTTTTGTAGCAATCAAATCTGAAAACTCTTTATCCAAATTTAAAACTCCAATACCTGAGTCAACCACAGATGAAGACTTACATTTGGCAGGCACCAAGACTCGATTAGCGTCCATTTCATGGAAAATAAGAATATAATCTGGTTCTTTGTCCTCTCCATGACGTTGAGACACTTTTTCAACTAAAGGGAATCCCTGCTCAAACTTTGTTCTTGCAACCATCTCTTCAATCGTATTTTCAGATTTGGTAAAATAATTATCAACACATGTTCCAGCCTTTTTGTCAACACAAATTTCTTCAAGAAAACTCAGAGTTGTATTATCTTTGAAATAAAATGATTCCAACATAAAATCATCGTCAACTTGTGTAGGTTTAAAATCACTTTTACAGATATCTTCTTCAAACTTAAAAGTTTCATATTCCACTTGCTTACAAACTAGAGGATGATTTTCAAAGAAAAATTTATGTAAAAGATGATCATTATTTTCATGAAATCTAAAACTTGTAACCTTAGGAACAAAAGAGACCAAAGACAAATCCTCATTTTCTATTTCACTTACCATTTCCCTGTCCCTGTCAAGAATCTCTTCATTCATTGAATTTTGTTCTTCTGGAAGGTGGGGTACTTCTTTCTCTCCAAGAACCAAGCAATTGGCTGATATTGGTTCTTCATTTACTAGTTTTTCTTCAGGCACATTTGCTAGAACATAACTCCCTTTTCTTTGGTCTTGGACATTAAAGTACCGCTGGTATACACACCTTAACAACAGAGCAGATTGATGATCTTGGGAGAGACTTAATCTCTTCTTTTCAGCATCAGTAATGCTTTGTTTAAAAGCAGTCCAAAGAAATTGTAAATTGAAATCACTTTCTGCTTCAATCTCTTTAAATGTGGGTTTTCTTTTGGTTTTTTTTCTCGGCTGAACCTCTTGTTCGCTCAAGATTGAAAAATTATATGAAGCAAAGTCATGTGTAATTTCTGGAACCACTTTTTCATCCACCTTTAATTCATGGCTCAACTGCGATACTCTTTCTTCATAATGCTGCAATAACTTCTTTTTAACTTCTAGCTCTTTTAATTTGTGATACCTGGCACAAACACTTCTCCATAAAAGAACTGGTGCATGGTCTTGTTCGATAGGTAAGTTCATTTCTCGCCCATGAGTAATGCTTTCTTTAAAAGCATCAAACATATCGCGTAAAAATGAATCTCGCACTTGATGAAGTTCAACTAAAGAAGGATCTGGCCTTCTTCCTTTCATGACCTTAATGGGCATGGTCTTTTTCAAATAGAGTCGCCAATCTCCTGCAACTAGAGATAATAATAATTTTGAAAATGAAAGCACTGGACTCTTCAACCAAAAATTATGAGAATCAAAATAGAGTCGCCAATCTCTAGCAGAGATAATAATAATAAAACTGAGGAAACAATCTTCAACACTAATCTTCTTTTCTGCCTCCCTAGTAGAGTCACCAAAAATCTGTTGGTAAATAGATTGTTCTTTTGAATAAACTCCCAAAATGCCCAAATCTGAAAGAACAATTAGATTCCAACAGTTGGATAATCTATCATGGGGTTGATAGATTTCCTCTGAATTGAAAGGTATATCTCCCTTATAGAATGATATGCAATGAATTTGTTTATTTCCTAAACTAACTGGGTGCGTTCTTAACCTGAGAATGGAAGAGGAAAAAAAACAAGTTAATCCTAGGTAGGACTAACTCAGGCAGATTTTAGATGTTAAGCCTAGCCAACTTCGAGAACTCACACATCCTATGACTCCCCGAGATTGGTAATGCAAGAATTCTATTAGTTATGCAAATGCAATGACATGAGAATAAAATGAAGATTAAACATTTGAATCTTTGCAACAGGAACAGATGAAATTACTCTGATCTATCACCCATTCACCATTTGACTAAGAATGCAAGAAAGCGCCCAAAACTGACCATAATAATACTCTAATTGAAAGTAATCAGAAAAGTGATGCCTAAATGCTCCAATTCATAACAAAACCTTTCCTGTTTTAAACACAACAAACATAATACTCTGATTACATTTGCTTACAATCTACAGCCAAAATCTATTACAAAGAACAAAATATCCAACTCTGATGCATGAATGAAAATGCAGAAATTAAATGTGCTCCCCTCTCTACTCCAACACTTCCTACTCTTGTAGAAAAGAAGAACCCCCGTTAGAAGAAAAGAGTTTACAATAAATAGATCTGTCTGTGACTGTTCAGTTCTGTAACCGCTTCTTCTTGTGAATTTTCAGTTTCACGATGACTTTCTGTCTTCCCTGCCTTTTCGGTCTTCTTTTGTAACTGAATCTTGGCGATCCTCCATAAAGTTTCTTTTCTTTATCTTACATAATATCTCCCAACTTTGATGATTTAAAAATAGTCTCCTCCTTTGATATGATGATCATAAAGAAATAAAATGTTAAAACTTTATTCTATTTCCAAACCCTTTGCGGGAAACCGATGTGATGTTATTTAAAGCCTCTAAGATATATTCAAAATCCACTTAGATAGTATCTTTATTTTTATATTGATAGAAACTTATCTCTAAGTGTGTTCCACCAAACGTGCCGAACTCTTAGGCCTTCTTTTCCTTGTGTCAATAAGGTGTCTTCATATTATACAGCAAGCTGCCACATGTCGGTGAGAAAACTCATATATTCGAGCTCCTTATTTCAATCTTCTTCAATAGTAGTTTAAGCATTAAGCTCCATCCAGATAAATAATATGGCACATGCATCTGGTCTTAAAGATATCATATTAGAGTCACATCTTTTATCAATGATCTTTGCAGGCCGAGGACTCTGCATATCATTTTTTGTCGTGACATCTCTTCAAGCCTGCAACTAGAAATCAAGATATCTGTACATTACTTTTCACTTGAATTTGATGACTGAAAATGATACATGAATTCAGTTTTGAGGCCAAGTCTGATATGCCTTTGTGCATTTCGGTGCATAGTTTGTAATCAATCTCAACAATTCATGAATCTGTTTATGATTCTTTGAGCTATGAATTCGGACTTGCAATCGAGCATCTTCTCTCATTTGCAGTGTGTAAACAAGGTAGTAGCATCGAGCTCTGATGTTTGATGCTTGATGTAGTGAATATGGCTAAGCTAGTAACTCCCTGCAGAGGCTCTAGAGTTTCACTTAATTCCGAATAGACCATTGATGACGATGATATTGACTTGGAATTTGATCACCGTGGTCGGGTGCTTTTTAACGAGTACTGGAAACTCTGAGGGTCAATGTATATTTAGTTGTCCATGCTCTCACCAAATATTCTACTTAGCTTCTACCCGTATTGATGACTTTACTTATTTGCTAAGCCCTTTGATGTTTTGCAGATCATTTATAGTGCAGCTCGGCTCTCTGTCTCTATGGGGGGCATAGTATGCGCGATACACCACCATAATCCAAGTTCCATGGTGTGGTCATTACTGTTGTCAGCCCCCCTGCATTGGTGTCATACGCTCTTATCATTTGAATTCCTTCCTTGCTAGACATATCTATGGTCCATTAGTATCAATGTCTTGTAATTTGTGTTGATTCAAACTTGATCTCAGCTTTTCCTGATGAACATATGGTGTCACATCGTTGGGTTACAATCTCCATCCCCATTCTTACATGAAGCCCCTATCAGATTATTGCATATTGAATTCACTTGCGTGGAGTTTTGTACAGTGTCTTCCCCTTTGGTGAAGAATTGAATATTGACTTCTCTTCTGGAGAAAAAACCCAAACTGACTGCGAAATGCAAACCCGACTTCCAATTTTCTGCAATTTGAGGTTTCTCTCCATTGACTCTTCCTTACATTTTAGATCAATCCATTTGCCTCTTCATTATCAAAACAATCAGATTCATCAAACTTTAATTTGCATTCGGACCTGTTCGTGCCTTGGCGGAAAATAGCCAATTGACTACTCCTCATTGCGGAAAATCCCAAATCAAGTGCTCCAGCGGAAAATGCACTGAGAACTTCATTTTCCACCATTTGACTAGGAGCATAATTTCATTCCTTCGATTCACTAGAACACATTTCCTATTCATTATAAAATGAATCTCTAAACTTTCTCCAGGCAGCGGGCATGCATTAATAATTGACTACAAAAAGCGAAAATTTGGACATTGGTTACTCCTCTGGCAGAAAACTACAAAATAGTTTCTCCTCTTCTTTGCAGAGAATCTCAAATGAACTACTTTGCGGAAAATCCCAAATGAAAGGTGAAAAATGCATTGGTTTTTCAGTTTTCTGCTTCTTTGTCATGGCGGCAATTTGATGTCAAATTGTTTGCACATGCTTCTCTCTGGCACCTTATGAGTAACCTGCACAATCTATAGGAACCAAGGCCATATGGTATTCATCATTGTCAGTTGAGAACTCATCCACAAATTTTTAAATAACATTTTCTTAGATTCAGGCTGAATGATGTTCACGGCTCCCATGGATCAAGATTTCATCCAGCATCTTGCATGCCAACTCCAACTTGAACAGGCGCATGCCACAATACTCCTGATACTTTTCTCTCATAATCATAGCCGATACTAATTGGGCCACGTTAAAACATTACCATGACTGTGCATACATCTGTCGTCGTCTTTTCCCATGGTGGCTCTTGAAACTTATCTTTCCCCCTCATGTCTTGTTTTAAAATATCTCTCATAGCATCTCCTCAGTCTTTATGCTGCAAGACGACTCCACCAACCTTGTTTTTGTCTCAGTAAGACATGCACGTGCTTTAATCACTAAATCCAAGTGGCTTGGCTATGCATTTGTCAAGTTCAATCTTTTCATGTGCATTCCATTGGGAGTCTTCAACATAGTCAGGCGTGATGATTATAACATATTCTCTCCTTGCTTCCCATCGACAGGCTTGGTACACCCATTTTTTATGTCGATGTAATGCACATTGAATTTCAATCTTACTAAAGTTTCATCTCTGTTTGAACTGCAGCTCGACCTCTACCATTTCACATCGGTCTTAATGGACGAGAGCGTTATTCATTTGTTGAGTGATTGGGAAATAGAGTCTCCTCTCTGTTATTGAGCTCATCTTCACCTGTAGATAACTTCCCCTGTTCGGTCTTATGCTTGAGTGGAGATTCTGTCTTCTTTTAAAATATCTCTCATTTTATGACAAGCAAAATTTCCTTGCGCAAACCATCTATGTGAGAGAACAAAAATTTAGATTCACTTGAATGTTTCTCACGAGCCTTCATAACTTCCTGAAGTGGCCATCATTACCGAACACTAGATTGCATTAGTCTACAGAGAAAAATGGTTGACAGTGATGGGAGGACTTCATTCAAATTGCAGGGCTCGGATTGGACTTCTCTGTATGTTCTCAATCAATATATAATTGAATTTCCCTCTATTTACCATTACTCAAGGCTTATATAGCTACATATTTATCTTACCCGTGAATGTGTCAATGGAGAATTTCTCATTCATCAAGATTTCCTCTTTTGGCGGAAATTTAGACATTGGCTTCTCTGGCGAAAGATGACTATGGGAGGTCATTTTCTACTTCTTGACGGAATTTCACATACCGAGTGCGAAATTCACACCTAAATCTCCATTTTTTGCTTCTTTATTGTGGTTATGATTTCACATTGATTAATTCATGAATTACCTTGAAAAAGTGATCTTGATATTAAAATTTGAGCTTCTTCAATGTGAACTGAGATTTTGTCTTTTCTCCTCTTATGTGGAAAATGGAATTTAGACTTCTCCTTTGGCGGAAAATGAGACTGAGGCTTCTCCTTGGCGGAAAATGACCATGAGAGTTCATTTTCTTCTTTCTTTGTGGAAAACTCAAAAAGTGCTTCTACATTCCAATTCCGCTTTTGTATTCCAATTCTGTTTTGTTGAAAAAGCCAATTCTAATTCCACTTTCCAATTCTGCTTCTCTTTCAGGGTTTCATTTTAAATCTATAATTCTGAACCGATTCAATGAACTTTGATCTTCATCTTTCACAGAAACATTGTTGGGAGAAAAATCTGGAATACATTAGGGGAATTCCTCACAGGAGGTGATTTTAAAAGTTTTAAAATAGGAGTACTGAAAGTGCACCTACATGCTTCTAATAAATTTCCTCTCTGAGATCCCACTCAGCTAAGTCCCTGGAAGCCTGGGATTCCTCTTTATAAAGAGCTTCTGAGAAGCCAAGATCACGGATTTGTCTGGTAATGATGGCCAGATGATCTTGAGCCCTCTTCTTCATGGTGTGAAGATTATGAAAGCAAGTCCTATTCCAAATTTTCAGCTTTCTTTTGACATACTAAAGTTTTTTAGAAAAAGAAAACATAGCAGTGCCATACTCTGGGTCACCATCTCTCCACCAGTGGACCAAGAAATCATGAAGAGAAGAGTCTAAAAGCCACATTAACTTAAACTTAAAAGGGGGATTCTTGGGAATAGAAACACAACTAACAAAGAGCTTGATAGGCCAGTGATCAGATCCCCTCTAATCCAAAATTTTAGATGAGAGAGAGAATACCACTATTCCAATAGCAGGAAACCAAAAATATATCTAGATGTTTCGATATGGCATCATCCCCAACCCTTCTATTATTCCACATAAAGAGCCCATTACATGGTTGGACATTAGAAAGATGTAAGAGACCCATGTTCTCATGAAGAAGCTCAGAAGAGGGCCCCAAAGGAGAAAGACCTCCTTTTTTCTCCTCCAGGCACAACAAAATTGAAGTCCCCACCTGAAATCCAAGGCAAGAAAGGATGGCAACTTCGAACATACCGAATATGCGCCTAGAGCCTTATCTTTCCAGGGAGATCAATAGGAGCATACACATTAGTGACCATAATCAACTCCCCCGTCTCCAGGAAAGAGGCAACCATAGAAAGAGAAGATTGACAAGATAGCCACCAAAGAGGGGTTATTTTCCTGAGGTCCCAACAAATAGCCAAGCCACCAGAGCTCTCCTGGGAGCCAATACATTGACATTGACCAAAATACCAAATACTTGAGAATAACTGACCATGGAGTCCACTGAAAGTTTAGTCTCTTGAATACAAAGGATGTTTGGGGAATGCTCTACCACCAACTAATGAACAAATTTTTGTCTATGGATGCTATTCAACCCCCTAACATTCTATGAGAGAATGATCATTGAGTAGAGTGGGGAAAATATGCATCCATGGGTTTGACAGCCCCCAACTCTACTAATAAATCCCCTGTAAGCTGAATTTTCTCTTGATCTCTTCTGTGGCCACTTTTGGAAGGAGTAAAAAAAGAGACTTTCTTAAATGGTTTTTGCATCAAACCCAATGCAAGAGAGGATCCTTTTCCTTTACCAAATGCAAACAAATCTTTAACCATATCTTCTACGAGAATGTCAATGTCTTTTGGTACAAGGGAAACCACTAGGGCACTAGAATCAGGTCCAATAGGCATTTCACATGTCTGCTGGACAAAATTCACCTGGTTCATAAGAGAATCATCTTGGGTAGGAGTCCCCTTATCTACAACTATTGCATCAAACATAATACATGGAGAAATACCTTCCTCTAAGGCCATATTATCTAGCACCTCAAATTGGTTAAAACCTGTCTCTGATTTCCTGTCTAAAAAGGGTATCTTCTATCCTCTCCCCTTAGCTTGGTTTCAATTAGGAATGAAGCCATCCTTGTCCAGAATAGAAGCATTAACCTAGGCTCTCCCCTTATTTGTATAATCCATCCGGGCTTTCCCTTTTCCTAGAAATTCAGACGGAGCCTTTCCTTTTCTTGTATGTTAATTTTGAGCTTTCCCTTTTCCATCATTGTCCATCTTACGGTCCCAGGAGGAGGAAGATCCCCCAAAGCCACCACTGGGCTTCTTAGAATCCAAAGGGCACATATGTTGTAAATGTCCATATTCATGAAATATTTGGCAGCAGAAAGGTAAAGACTCATAGTCTAACTGTTGTACCTAGGACAATGAGCCAAGGCAAATTTCTGAAGAATCTAGCAATGGGTTATTCAAATCAATTTCAACACAAATGCGGGAAAAAGAAATAAACTTTTTGTCGAGGGATTGATGTGAAATCACATTAGGCATCCCCAGCAAAGCAACTATCTGGTGCAGGATGTCCTCTCTCCAAAACTCAAGAGGAAGGTGTGGCAAACAGACCCACATAGGAACCCTTGAAGGGAGATCCTCTGCAGAATTGAACCTCGTATGCCAAGGTTTCACAAACAACCTAGCTTGGTTGTAAAAATAAGGGCTTCCTTCAAAGACATGGTCCCGATTAGACATGTAAGAGAATACTACCATGAAGTAGCTATTCCCTGCCAACATAATGTCCATATCACGTTCAATTTTCCATGAGAGAAAAATCCAGGATTCAAGAGAAGGCAAAGAGATTTAGATCCCAAGAAACTTTCAGCTCAAAGCATGCTTAGTCCAGTGTTTGAAATCTTCCAAAACTTCCTCCAGAGGAATGACCAGAATAGGGCAATCTTGACTGCGGGGTAAACACCCATTAACCTTTTTTTTAACTTTGAGCTCTCCCCTATATAAGCTGAAGCCATCAGTTGTGACTTATCCCATAAGAATAGCTATGAGAAGCCATAGACCCAATAATCATCAAAGTAGCGGAAGCTCCACATGCAACCATCAGAACACAAAGATGAGAGAGCCCTTGCAGGCATTGTTCACTAACACTCCACAAGCAAAAGAATCCAACCCCAACAATAGAATCTAGCAAGAGAAAAAAGAACAACCAAGCAGTAGGAAGCAGACTCACCCCACTTGTACGTAGCATAGAAGAAAACAGAGCTAGGGCATGGAGGCCCTAGCTTCCGCTCAACCTCCGCGCAATGTTCATTTCCTCCGCCAACAAAGGAAACCTTCTCTATCTTCCATCACAACTTTTTTTGACTCCCATAGTATATACTCTTTTTTCACAATTTTATGTTTGAATTCTAATTGAAAAATTTATTTACCTTAATGGACATATTTTGGATTTCCTAAGTATTTTAAATATTTATTGAAGTTTATAAAATTTATATTGTCATATTCTTTTCTTTTTGTGTACTTTTAGGGTGGTCTTAGCACTAGGTATGAGGCATAGATTACAAAGAAAGGGATTGATGATGATACCTACAAGGAAGATGAACTTGCACTCTTTAGGGTGCAAGGAATTGATCTAGATAATATGCAAGCACTTCAAGTTGAATAGGTAAGATAGCATTACAATTGAAGGCTGCAAGCATTGTAAATTTTAGAGTACCTAGAGGTATTATTTTGATAAATTAGATAAGTGTCCATTTTATATTTGTTGTAAAAATAAAATTTTACATTGTTCTAAATTAGCCTACCTGACTATTGGTCCCCTTCTCCTAATGATTGATTAATACTATAGATTTATATTTTGATTAATATTGTAGATTAATCTCATTCTAGCACTGTCATGGCTAACTTGCCATCTTTCCTCACTGTTTTTCTTACATCTCTACTCATTCATTATGTCACAGTTCTAATCCCTTTGTGCAAGCTTCCTACTGATGCATGATGGTCTTTGCTGATTTTTCATGACTTGGTCCATTACAAGATATTCTTTATTGATCGATATAATGATTGAACTAGGAGCTTGGATTTGATGTTTAATCCTTGAACTTTTCTTGATTGAAACCATATTTGCTTGGGATGAGTATGACAACAACATTATCCTCACAACCCTTGATATTTTTTCATTACTTTTCTACTAAAAGATTCATTTGACATTATCCTTTGATTGAATATTATGTCGTGTTGCTTTGATATCATTGTCCCACTATATTGGCAATGCTCTCAACTCCCAACACATTATTACTCATCTTTATGCCACTTGGATCTTAGCATTTTTTTTTATGGCTATTGCTGGAATTTTACATTATAAAAATTAGTATATTATTATATTAAAACTTAAATACATGGGAATAATTTCCTCTATTTTCCTAATTTTAAGCATTCATTTCTTTTAAACAATAAATGGGTCATTTTTTCTTCATTGTCAATGTTATTTCCTTACTCTTTTGACCCTGAATGTCAGTATTGAATCCGTGAAAGTTAGTAGTGAAATCAATATCACTGAATTTGAAGATTTTAATTCTTATAGTCATTAAATACTCATGTAGATCATCATGTCTCTAAATTTTAATAGTTATCATGCCCTAAAAATGATTCATGTCTCCATTTTAAGAAATTCTTTACAATGCTTCTTATTTTTGTTCTATTACAATGCTTTCATTGTACGCTTTTCTTTCAAAGACTGTACATATCTCTATGCTTTATTCATTATTATTGCTTGCATTTTGTGACACACACAAATCCTCCCATTCTAAAAGTCTTTCTAACTAAATGCTAATAGCTATACTTGCCTCAAAATTCCTCTTTTTGAGCCTCCAACGAATCTTGGAACTGATTTGCATAATTTTCCTTTTTGATTGATATTATGAGTGAGTCAAGAACTTGCATTTTATGTTTGAGTTAACTAAGTTTCAACTCATTCTTTCTTATTATTTTTAGTATCTATTTTTATGTATGTGTCTATTATAGAGACAAAAAATGTCACTACCCTCTAACAATTTATATCGCTATCTTAATTTTATGATCTTGCCACTGTATTATGATAGTCATGTATACCTGCACTTCAAAAAAAAGATATTTTGTAAGATTGCTATCATTATTTACTATTATTTGTTTTTGTTATGAATCCTTTACAATGTCAAATGACTACTCTTTTCTTTGTAACAGATCTTGTCTTTATTTGCATGTACTATTTTTTAGGCACATGTAGAGAGGACAGTGGAAAAATTTGTGGAATTCGTCTATACACCTACAAATTTCATTCACTTGTAAGATTCTAAGGTATTTTCAACAAATCCATTTTGTGCATATCCAACAATCATTAAAGCCCATAGATCCACATATCTTTGATACATTCTTTCAAACAATTTAGGTGATTTGTCTATGTTTCTACATTTTGCATACATGTCGACTAGGGCATTTTTTACTATAGCTTTTGACAATTTTATTTTATCTATAATTGAAGATTAACAGATGTCCTTGCCTCAAAATTCCTCTTTTTGATCCTCCAACTAATCTAGGAACTAAGTTTTATAATTTTCCTTTCTAATTGATACAATGAGTGAGTCAGGAGCTTGCATTTGATGTTGAGGATCTTTCTAATTGATACAATGAGTGAGCCATCTGATGTCGAGCAGGGGCACAAATATACCTAGGTTAACCATAGATCTAGAGTATGCCCTTACTGGGTCAAAGGGAAATAAGGATAAGAAATGATGTATATCTATGGATACACTCCCAGGTATAGTCTCTTTCAATCCAAGTAAACCAAAGAAAATCTGGAAAAAGAAATGAGACCCCGCCTACTAAGTGAGATGGGGAAGAGAGAATTTCTTATTGTTTTCAGTATATGTTTGTTGGAAAGCTACAATGTAAACAATTATTGTTTTGTCATTGATGTCAAACCTTAACTGGTGAGACTATTTCTATCTATTTGAGTACCATATCTATTGATTACTAAAGAATATTTGAAGACAAGGATAACAAGAAGACCGAGTTAAATGGTTGAGTTATGAGAAATTAAAAGGGTACTTGATCAGTTGGCACATTGGCAAGGTAATGTGTTGTTTATCTATAACACTAAAATGAAGATGTAAGATAGTATATGCTGAGTAAAGTTTATGTTGACCGAGCACTAGTGTATGCCAAGCATAATTTCTAATGTTGACCAAGCGCCAGTAAATTACCAGAGAAATAGCGATGACCGAGTGGAAGAACACAATGTTGTCCAAGTGCTAGTATTTTGGTAAATGTTGAGATTTGAGATCTCTGGCCGACATAATTGAATTTAATGGGGTATGTAGAGTTAATTAAGGATAAGCATGATTATTCCACATTAATTAATGCATGGGTAACTGTAATTAATGCATGGATTCAAGATTTAATTAGTGACTGCTTTGGAGAAGTAAATTAAATGTAAATGATGGAAAGATCCATTGGATTCAACCTAACCTAAGATCTATGAACTTGATTAAGTGACAAAGATTTATTTTACCTAGATGAAGAGGTATAAGATAACCTTGAGGGGTTATTCAAGTTGGGAGATATATATGCTAACTATATGCAAGAGGATTGCATGCTTAATTGACTGATTGGCATGGTCTAGTAGAGAAGGCTGAGAAAACAAGCAAAGGATTGTGACAATGATTGCTTGACGGACTTCCAAGAAGATCTGAAGATTGAAATGAGAATGGAGGCCACTCAGTGAATTAGCATTAGAGCTGAACTAGATCTAGATTTGCAAAGTAAGTTGTATGTATCAGATCACACCTACTAATTACTTTCTAACCATTGTATCAGTCAAAATACTTTAACTAGGTTGACCTAACAGTCATTGTATAAATCCTTTCAGGAAGGTGACATTCAAGTGGAATGTTCTAAGTCCTCTAACAAGGCCACTCTTGACAGGGTGATTAAATCCTTTAACCAGGTCACATTTAGCAGTGTGTTTTGTAACCTTTAATAGGGTTGGCTCCTAGCAGAGCTCACTTTAGAAGAGTGAAAATTTGGTAGCATGTTACTGGTGGTTTTTCACAAATTGGGTTTCCATGTTAAATATTGGTGTCAACTTGTGTTAATGTTTATGTTGTGTTTTAATGATAAGTTTCTGCAAGCTAATTACATTTGAACAATAAATTTCATATTTATGTTGTTGATTTATGCTGTTGCTACCGAGCAGTTCTGAGTTTTTTAAAGTGCTATAAAGTTTCAATTAGACCTATGGATAACTGATTCACCCCCCTCTTATTTATTCTAAATTCATTCTAAAAATTGGTATCAGAGCTTAGGTCTCTTGAAAATAGTTTAAAGGTACTTAAAGAGAATGATAAAGATGTATAAAAAGGAGGTACCAAATTTGAACAAAGACAACTTCCCTGCATGGAAGAGTTTGATGAAATTGCATCTGGATGGTATGGGTGATGCTGCTAAATGCTATATTGAACATGATTATGTATCCCCAAAAACACCTCTCACCACTAAACAGTTAAGAGAAAAGCAGGAACACAATCAAGCAATGTTGGAGATTGCATCATCCTTAAGCTATCCTAAATTTGAAGACATAAAGAATTGTAAAAATGCAAAGCAGATGTGGGATACCCTAGAAACCATCTATGGAGGAGATACAAATGTGCTAAGAGCCAAATCTGAAAGTTTGATGAAATGAAAATGCAAGAAGGAGAAAATATAGTTCAATATTGTGGTAGGATAAAACAAGTTATGAATGCTATTAGAGGAGCTAATGGAACCATTGATGATAACACCATTATGAGAAAGGTACTAAGGACTCTTCTTCCTGTATATGCTATTAGAGTCTTTGCAATTTGAGAATTGATATGTACTCCTAATAAAAATTTGACTTTGGAAGGTCTGGTAGGCAGACTTACTGCATTTGAGATGTCAAATTTTGAAAACTACACTCCACAATATAATGAATCTGCATTCAAGTCCTAGTTGGTCCTTAAAAAATCAAAGAAAGGAAAGAAATGTGTGAACAGTGACAGTGACACTATATATGATGATCTAGAAGAACTTGAGGCACTTATGGAAAGAGGACTATCTAGAGGAAAAGGAAAATTCAAAGGTAAACTTCATATAATTTGTTTTTCATGTAACAAAGTTGGTCATATTGTTGCTAGATGTCCTGATAAGATTGACAAAGAAGAAAGAAGAGAAAACAAGTACAAAGACATAAAGGATGACCAAGAATTTAGAAAGTATAAGGATTACAAAGACAAAGGTACAAAATCTTTCTATATAGCTGAAGAATTTTCTGACAGTGGATCTAAAAATTCTGATGAAAATTATATAGAAGTTGTGTATGCTGCTATGAAAGATGATTCTAATGGTGATGAGAAAATTGCATTAATTTCTTATATGAGAAAAGGTGACGTTGGATTATTGATAGTGGTTTTTCACATCACATGACTGGTGATAAAAATAAATTCGAGACCTTAGATCAGTGCAAAGGTGGTTATGTTAAATTTGGTAATGATGCACCATGTCTTGTTAAAGGGAAATGATCAATTAGATTGACTGACAAGATCAGATGTGACAATGTATATTGGGTTGATGATCTTAACTATAATTTATTGAGTGTTGCACAGCTAAATACTTCTGGTTACAGAGTTGAGTTCCATCACAAGAAGGAAAAGATCTTGGATGCCACTGGAGAACTAGTTGGAAGTGGAGAGCAGACAAAAGGTAACCTATTCTATCTGGACTTAGCTGATAAGACATGCTTGTTTTCACAATATAATGATGTTTGGTTATGGTATAAAAGGGTTTTTCATGTAAACTTTGATAAATTGGTAAGCATAAGAAAATTGAAAAAGGTTAGAGGGCTGCCTAAGCTAAAGAAACCTGAAAATGCAATGTGTAAGCAATGTCAGTTGGGAAAAATGACTAAGTCTAGTTTCAAGAGAAAGACTCACAGTTTCGAGGAAATTCTAGAATTGGTTCATACTGACCTTTGTGGTCCCATTGGTGAGAAAATTTACTGTGGAGATAGATATTTCATTCTATTTGTTGATGATTACTCTAGAATGATGATTGTTATGTTTCTTAAAGAAAAATTTGATGCATTCCAGTTATTTAAGTGGTACTTGGAAAAACTTGAAAAAGAGACAGGTAAAAGTCTGAAATGTTTGAGATATGACCGATGAGGTGAGTTTATTTCTAATGAGTTTAACATATTCTACAATGACCGAGGTATAAAAAGATAGATGTCCGTGCCTAGGACACCACCACAGAATGGTATTGCTGAAAGAAGAAATAGATCTATCATGGACTATGCCAGAACACTAATGATGGAGAAAAATGTTGCACATAAATATTGGAGAGAAGCTATGAGTACATGAGTCTATATCCTGAACATAGTACAAGTTAAGAAAGTTACTAATACTACACCTTATGAGCTATGGTATGGATATGCACCTAATGTAAGATATTTCAAAGTTTTTGGAAGTAAATGCTTCATACTGAAGGATAACAGAAATAGAAAACTTGATGCTAAAGGTGAGGAAGGGATATTTCTTGGTTATTCAACTAGAAGTAAAGCATATAAGTGTTTGAATTCAAACACTAACAAAATTGTGGAAAGTGAAAATTTTAGAATTGATGAATATGCAGAAAGAAATGAAGCAAAATGCATACGAGAACCTGAAAGTTACAAATCATTTGTCTACCTGGATGAGGAAGATTCTAATGTATTACTTGAACTTGAGGAAGAGGTTTCTAAGCAACATCTAGCACCTGCCGAGTCACAAAATGAAGTTGTCAGGCAATAAGAGGAAATTTTTGAGCTATCTGATGGAGATGTTGAGACACAGAATCAACCTAAATTGAACAAGAATAATGAATTTGAAGTAAAACAAGAACCAACTCTAGAAAAGTATGTAAGGAGGTACCACAAACCTGATCAAATCATAGGATTGAAGGATTCTATAGTTATGACAAGAAGTAAGTTGAGAGACGGTACATGCTTGTTATGTGATTTTGAGCCTAAAATAGTAAAAGATACTTTAGAAAATGAAGATTGGATACAAGCCATGAATGAAGAGATTGAATAGATTGAAAAGAACAAAAATTGGACACTTGTACCTAGGCCGAATGACAAAAATGTTATTGGTACTAAATGGGTAACAAGGAATATAGCTAGACTGGTATGCAAGGGTTATGCAAAAGAGGAAGGAATTGATTATGGAGAAACATACACCCCAGTTGCAATGTTGGAAGGAGTTAGAAGTTTACTTGCATATGCAGCCTACAAAGGTTTTAAAGTTTATCAAATGGATGTAAAGTCAACATTTCTGAATGGGATATTAGAAGAAGAAGTGTACATTGAACAAGCTGATGGATTTGTTGACCCAAGCAAGAGGAACATGGTTTGTAGACTACACAAGGAACTATATGGACTGAAGCAAGCACCAAGAGCATGGTATGAGAGATTGCACAATTATCTAATAAATATTGGATTTGCAAGGACCAATGACAACATCAATCTGTATTTGAAGACAAAACAAGGTAAAGGTACTTTATTAGCTAAATTTTTTTTGATGACATTATATTTGGTGGACAAGGTGTGTTGTGCCAAACATTTGCAAAAGAGATGCAAACTAAATTTGAGATGTCTATGTTTGGTGAAATCAAATTCTTTGTTGGATTACAAATATATCAAATGAAGAATGGTATCTACATTACTCAATCAAAATATCTCAAGGAGATACTAAAAACTTTTGGAATGGAAGAATCAAAACTAGTAAGTACACCCATGGCTACTGGAAAGAAGTTAACAAAAAATGATGATACAAAAGAAGTGAATCAAACCCTTTATAGGTCAATGATTGGAAAGATGCAATATGTTGTGTATAGTAGACTTGATATTGCTCTGGCTGTTGGAATTGTTGCAAGATTTTCTGCCAATCCCAAGGAGACTCATATGATGGCAGTAAAAATAATTTTGAGATATTTGAAGGGTACATATGAATATGGTCTGTATTACAAAAATAATGACAAGTTTGAACTCAAAGTTTACACTGATTATGATTGGGCTGGAAACATGGATGATAGGAAAAGCACCACAGGTGGCACTTTTATTTTGGGAAAGAGATTGGTTTCCTAGACAAGAAAGAAACAAAATTGCACCTCACAATCTACAGCTGAAGCCGAGTATGTGGCAGCAACACTAAATTGCTCTAATATTGGGTGGTTGAAGATACTACTAAAAGGTATGAAAGAGGAGATCATAGAACCAGTTGTTATATATTGTGATAACACGAGTGCTATTAATATTTCTAAGAACCCTGTGATGCACTCTAAGACAAAGCATATAGCTATCAAGTATCATTACTTGAGAGAGTTAGTTCAAAACAAGGAAGTGAGATTGGAATATGTGCATACTAAGGAATAGTTGGTAGACATATTTACAAAAGCACTACCCTAGGATGCTCATGAGTATCTGTGAGATAAATTAGGGGTGATTCCCCTAACTAAGGCTAATTAGTTCATAATGGAAGTGTTGCATCAAATGTTGTATTCAGAAGATTTGACACATTCATGCACATGAGTCACACTTTAGGAAGCTTCCTAAAGCTGTGAAAGAAAGACAAGGAAAGAAAAAAGGATCATTCATAAGAAAGATGATATGAACATCATGATAATGAGTTAGAACTAAAGATTCTACATAAAGGAGATGTCAACATCATTGGCATTGTTGTTAAAGAGGGAGAGTTTACTACTTAGAGAAAAAGGGAGAGATTACTAAAAGAGGGAGTTAATAGATGAACATATAAAATAGAAAGATTTCAGTGTGGCTATAGACATAGGGGTAGAAATATTTTATAATCAAAATGAAGCTAAAGACAATAATGAAGATTTGTTCATATCAAGGAACACATGAAATTTTTTTGGATTGTATTGTAACTATGCTTGGAAAATTATTGTTTTAAAGTTCAGTGTTGCCATCAATGCCAAAGAGGGAGATTGTTAGAAAGCTACAATGTAAACAATTTTTGTTTTGTCATTGATGTCAAATCTTAGCTGGTGCGACTATTGATATTTATTTGAGTACCATATATATTGATTACTAAAGAAGATTTGAAGGCAAGGATGACAAGAAGACCGAGTGAAATGGTTGAGTTATGAGAAATTACAAGGGTACTTGATTAGTTGGCACATTGGCAAGGTAATGTGTTGTTTATCTATAACACTAAGATGAAGATGTTAGACAGTATATGTCAAGCGAAGTTTGTGTCAACTGAGCACTAGTGTATGTAGAGCATAATTTTTAATGTTGACTGAGCGCTAGTAAATTACCAGAGAAAATAGTGATGACCGAGTGGAAGAACATATTGTTGGCAAAGTGCCAGTATTTTGGTAAATGTTGAGATTTGAGATCTCTAGCTGACATAATTGAATTTATTGGGATATTTAGAGTTAATTAAGGATAATCATTATTGGTCCACATTAATTAATGCATGGTTAACCATAATTAACATATGGATTCAATATTTAATTAGTGACTACTTTGGAGAAGTAAATTAAATTTAAATGATGGAAAGATCCATTGGATCCAACCTAACCTGAGATCTACAATCTTGATTAAGAGGAAAAGATTTATTTTACCTAGATGAAGAGGTATAAGATAACCTTGAGGGGTTATTCAAGTTGTGATATATATATGCTATGTGTATGAAAGAAGATTGCATGGTTAATTGACTGATTGGCATGATCTAGCAGAGAAGGCTGAGAAGAAAAGAAGAGGATTGCAACAATGATTGCTTGATGGACTTCCAAGAAGATCTAAAGATTGAAATGAGAATGGAGGCCACTCAGTGAATTAGCATTAGAGATGAACTAGATCTGGATTTGCAAAGTAATTTGTATGTATCAGATCACACCTGTTGATTACTTTCTAACCATTGTATCAGTCAAAATCCTTTAACCAGGTTGACCTAACAGTCATTGTATAAATCCGTTGAGCAAGGTGACATTCAGGTGGAATGTTATAAGTCCTCTAACAAGGCCACTCCAAACAAGGTGATTAAATCCTTTAACCAGGTCACATTTAGTAGTGTGTTTTGTAACCTTTAACAGGGTTGGCTCCTAGCGGAGCTCACTTTAGAAGAGTGAAAATTTGGTAGCATATTACTGGTGGTTTTTCCCAAATTGGGTTTCCATGTTAAATCTTTGTGTCAACTTGTGTGAATGTTTATGTTGTGTTTTACTAATAAATTTATACAAGTTGATTACATTTGAACAACAAACTGCATATTTATGTTGTTGATTTATGATGTTGCTACCGAGCAGTTTTGAGTTGTTTAAAGTGCTATAAAGTTTCAATTGGTACATCTAGACATGTGGATAACTGATTCACCCCCCCTCTTAGTTATTCTAAATTCATTCTAACAATGTTTTGATGTATGTGTCTATCATAGAGACAAAAATGTCAATGTCCTCTAATAATGTGTATCAATGTCTTAATTTTATGATCTTTCCTCTAATAGTGTATATCACTGTCTTAATTTTATGATCTGCCCTCTAATAGTGCATGTCACTGTGCATGATTAATTTGATAAGAATTCACTATGTTTTCTTCTCATAGCACCATGTTCACCATTGTTTTAGAACATTCATATTATGTTGTCTTTTAACAATTCAAATCATTGTCATTTTCACTTCCATTGTTGTTCATGAACTCATAGAAGTCTTGAATTTGAATATCATTTCTTTGATGAACTATGGATTCTATTTTCCTTGTTGACATCCACTTACTAATGATCTTTATGTCATCTTTTTACTTTTGTTTTCAATGAATGGTCATGAGTGTTTTTAAGTGTCTATCATTGTGCATTTTGTAAGAGTACCATCTCTATTCATGAAAATACCATCTCTGTCCTTGATGACAAACATGCAATTTTCTTCAACCATTGTCATGATACATTTCTTAGAGTTGTCTTTATCATTGTAAAAGTACTTGCATTATGTTTATATCAGTGCATTGGGATCTTCATTTCCTTTTCCCTCATGCATATACATATTTTTAGACACCACTATTTATATTCATATCTCTAATCTGTTATCATATTGTGTCCCACTCTTATGGCTTTGAAAAGTTAAAATATGGACTCTACTATAGTTAGTGCTTACCTCTACTTGTAAACACTCTTATGGCTTCTAAAAGTTAAAATATGGCTTCATAAAAATGTTTTTTTTCCTCTGCTATAGTTAGTGCTTACCTCTACTTGTAAACATGCAGTCATGTTGTGTTTTTAATGCATTTCTTACATTGATGTTACTATGCACTATAACATTGTTTTTTTATCATGTTGAATGTCATTATTTTGACATTTTTGTTCTCTAAATAATTACTTTGATAGGTTTGTTGTCCTTCTCTACTTGAGACTTTATTTTTCATTATTATTTTCCTTACATTAGTGCTTTTTCTTTCATTCTTCTTGATGAATATTAAATATCAAATGTTTTTAACTATCTTTTTCATTGCATTGGTAAATGTAATAGCATTGTGTCCACTATCATAATTGTGCATTTCATTATCTAGCTCTTTATTTGATCATACGTTTGTACCTTTGCATGGTATAACATTACTTTGACCTTGTCTATTATCACTGTTCTAACAATGAATATTATTGTCTTTCAAATTTTTTTACTCTGCCCGTTTATGATCCTATTATTATATATCACCGTCATACCATTTCCATGCCTATCACATAAAGATCCTATTCATTGTTTTCTTTATAACTTTCATAACCATTTTCATGCTTATCTATTTAAATCTATGTAATAGGACTTCCATGGCATGGTGTTGACTTCATGGATGCTATCTTAACTTGTCAAACTCTAATTTATAGAATGATTCAAATATGGTTTGTATCATATAGTGGTTTGCAACATAAAAAGGGTATTAGCTCAATGGAAGAGCATCTACTTTACAAGCATGAGGATGATGGTTTGATTCCATCATCCCCTAATATGACTAAATATATGATAAAAGTAATGACTAAATTAATGACTAAATAAATGACTAAATTTATGGCTAAATATATGACTAAATCAATGACTAAATCAATGAAAAAATCAATGACCAAATTAGTGACTATATCAACTACTAAATCAAAGACTAAATCAACTACCAAATCAATGACTAAATCAACTAGTAAATCAAAGACCAAATCAATGACTAAATCACCGATCAAAATCAATGACTAAATCAATGATCAAGATCAGTGACTGGATCAGTGACTAAATTAATGACTAAATCAATGACTAAATCGATGATCAAAATCAGTGACTAAATAAATGACTAAAGTAGTTTAGTCATAAATTTAGTAGCATTATAAATGATTGCAATTTAACTACTAATAGTCACGTGACTAAGTTTAGTCATTTATATACAATTTTTAGTAGTTTTTTAGTCAAATATTAATATTTTTGTACTAGTGACCTTGAAAGGAATTAGTAGGTTATGTGCCTTGAAATTGCAATTTCTAGCCACCAGGAGGTCACAGACGGAAATTGTTTTGGATTTGGGACCCTGACACCTGTGACTCGTGACTATGAAATTATGATCCTCCAAGGAACAAGTCTACTTTTTAGGTACAAGTTGAGATTCAACTGCACCCCTCTGTTGGTGATTGTGTACTTTCTAATTCCAATATCTGAGATGACCCCAAAAATGCCCGAATCCAGCTCCGCAAATCCCAAAACCTGTTCTTGCAAACAGAAAATGGGAAATTATTTGTGGAAAGGTGCTTGCCTTGGTCAAGCCCCAGTTTAGGAATTAACCTTGAAATTGACAGGTAAAATGCAGATTTGAAAAGGAGAGGAAGGTAAATATTTGATCCAGAAACAATGCCCTCTTAAACCTTCTGTTAAGTCTAAAAAGAAAGAATCAAGAGTTGTATGGAGAGAGAAAAATGGATCTTCTTCTTCTCTTCCAAACCCCCCAAAACCTTCAGAAGAGAATAAACCACAAGAAGACCAGACTGTTGATCTAATTAATCAGTCAGAGGAAGATATCAATCAAGAATCAGTCAAGAAGGACCTACCCTAGATTCTGGAGCAGGAGAATTCAAAAATAACTGGACAAGAGAAAAAATGGAAAATGAACCCATTATTTCTTATTTCAGTCCTTCAGTTGGGAATAGGGAGAAGGAGCCTTAGTCCCAAACTACTTCCCAGGAAGTAAGTATTGAAAAGGAGTCACAAGGCCCAATAATAGATCTACAAAAAGAGAATGACAACCTCTTTGACACAACTGGATTAGGAGTCAAGGTATTGGACAAATCAGAACTTTCCCCTTTTGTGATTGAGTAGGTGATTTCTATTGATAATGGTAATAGCAGCAAGTGCTGGTCTGAAGTCAGCGAGGAGGACATCCAAAAGGAAAGTTTTGATGAATTCTCTCCTATCTCGGAAAAGTAGGAATCTCTATGGTCTGAGGTGACAAATAACAAGAAAATAAAAAAACCCTCTAAGAAAGGAGGTCTGAACCTAAAAGCTCATGAATCAGGGAAGAAGGAAGATATAACTCCTTTGGGGGGAGTCTAGACTAGAAGGAAGAAAGTAGATGTAGGATCGCCCCAGGGGGGAAGAGGTAGACCTTCTCATAAAGCTATGAGAGAGTTAGAAGCAAAATAGAGTATTGCGGATGGTAAACAATCTACTATCCCTAAGATTTGTTCCCCAACCCATTAAATGAAGATTATATCATGGAATATAAGAGGTATTAACAGTCCTCATAAACAAGATGTTCTTAGAAACATTGTAAGAGATACAAAACCTGATATTATTCTCATCCAGGAAACAAAAATGTCTAGAGGGAAAGTTTAGAAAATTAACCCCTTTAAGAATGGTAGTAGTATTGGCAGTGACTCTGATGGTGCTTCTGGAGGTGTTGTGATTTTCTGGAATAACTCTATTGTTAATTGTAAGAAGCTCCATGTTGAGAAGAACATTATCCTTATTCATGTTAAACACCTTAAAGTGGATTGCTCTTGGAACTTGATGACATCTATGCACCTAATACTAAATGTGGTAGGCTCAAATTTTGGAAAAGACTAAAAGAAATTAGAAACAATTTCCAGAACCTCCGCTGGATGGTTATGGGAGATTTCAATACCCCCCTGTTGGCTGATGATAAAATGGGTGGAGCTCTCTCTCAAGTTGATAGCAGAATGGATCTCATGGAGTATATTAATGATCAATCTTTCTTTGATATGGAGTTGGAAGGTATTTCCTATACTTGGTCAAATAGAAGAACTGGTGATGATCTCATCCAGGTGAAACTTGACAGAACTCTCCTTTCTCTTGATTGGCTCTCTAAGTTTTCCTGCTCTTTATCTTCTTCTATTAGGATTGGTTCTGATCAGTTCCCTATCATCTTCAATGCTAACATTTTGAATGGAAAAAAGAACACTCTGTTTCGCTTTGAGAAGATGTGGCTAGCCCACCCTAATCTTAAGGACTGTATAACTAAATGGTGGGATTATAACTAGGAAGGTACTGCCATGTATAGAATAGCTAAAAAGTTGAGTAATGTCAAGAGAAATGTTAAAATTTGGAACAAGGAAGTCTTTGGGGACATCTTCAAGGCTAACAGTATCAAACAAGAAGAGATCAAGGTTATTCAAGAAACTATTCAAAATGAGGGGCTCTCTGAGGAGCATATAAGTACTGAGAATGTGCTGGTGGCTAAATATCATAACATTATTTCTAAAGAGGAGTATTTTTGGAGGCAAAGATCAAGAGCCATTTGGCTTAAAGATGGTGATAAAAATACCAGATTCTTCCATATGATAGCCATGAAACCCAAAGCTATTAACAGAATTTCTTTCTTAATTGTGAACAATAAGTCTCTGGTTAAGGAAGAAGAGATAAGAAAGGAAATGCTTTATTCTTTCTCTCTCCTCTTATCCAAAGATGTTAACCTTGACTCCCAGAGCCAAAATGAAATTCTCTCTGCTATTCCTTTACTGATAGATAGAGATACCAACTCTAGACTCAAAGCTATTCCAAATGATAAGGAAATCAGAGATGTTGTCTTCTCCTTTGAAGGTGATAAATCTCTAGGTCCTGATGGATTTCCCCTCTTCTTGTTCTAGCAGTTTTGGGAGATCACTAGTCAGGATGTTCTCCATGCAGTCAAAGAATTTTTTGGAACAAAAGCTCTTCTTAGAGAAATTAACGCCACCTTCTTGGTCCTTGTTCCTAAAATTCATGGTGCTAATATGGTGGAATCTTTTAGACCAATCAGTCTTTGTAATGGGATATATAAGGTCATAGCTAAAGTTATGACATCCATATTGCTTCCTTTGCTACCCTCAATTATCTCTCCTCAAAAAATGGTTTTGTTCTTGGGAGACAAATCCTTGACTCCATAGTGGTTGCCCATGAGAATATCCATTCCCTTGAAGCAGCCAAGAAATAGGGTTTTCTCATGAAATTGGACTTATCTAAAGCCTATGATAGGGTTGACTGGCAGTTCCTCCAAAAAGTCTTAAGAAGCTTTGGTTTTTATGTAGGGGTCATTAAAATTATTGATTAGCTGGTCTCTACTGTGACCTCCTCTGTTATTGTGAATTGTGGCTCCTCCAATTTTTTCAAACCTTCAAGGGGTCTTAGGCAGGGGGACCCTATATCTCCAATTTTGTTTTCTATATTGGTTGAAGGGCTGGGAAGATACATATCTAAACTTGTAAATTATGGAATTATCTTTGGTCTCCAACCCTCCTCAGTCAGATCCTCCTGCTCCCATGAACAGTTTGTTGATGATACTCTTTTCATGGGTGAAGCTACTGTTAAAGAAGCTAGGAATCTTAAAAAAGATTTATCTATCTATACTTCGGATATGGGTCAACTCATCAATTGGAATAAGAGTTTCATCTTTTTTTATCAATACACCCCTGAGAGATAGTCAAAGATTTCTAAAATTATTGGTTGCAACATTGGTGATCTTCCCTCTTCCTACCTGGGTCTCCCCCTTTGTTCTAAACCTCATGATAGTTTCTGGAATCAAATAGTTGACAGATTTAACAGGAAGCTGGTAGGCTAGAAAGGTGCTCTCCTCAGGAGCTCTGGTAAGTTTCAGCTTCTGAAGTCTACCCTGCAAAATCTTCCTGTGTATGCTTTAAGTCTCTTCAAGATTCCCTAAAAGTTTGCAGTGGTTCTTGAAACTATCCAAAAATGCTTTTTATGGACTGGTGTTGAAGATAAAAAAAGACTTAGCCTGATTTCCTGGGAAAAAGTGTGTAAGCCTAAAATTAAAGGGGGTATGGGGTTAAGACCTATCAAGCTTGTCAACAAGGCTCTTTTGGTAAAGCAGGTTTGGAGAATCTTTGGGGATACTAAACAATGGAATGGTATAATTAAAAGTAAATACCTCTTTAATTCCAATAGTTTGAAGGACCTCCTAAACAATAATGCTAGGGTTAATGGCTCTTATATCTGGAATAGTCTTTGCTCTTCCATTGATTTTTTGAGAAAAGGAATAAGGTGGAAATTGGGTGATGGGACCAATATTGATTTTTGGGATGATCCTTAGATCCATGACTGCCCCCTTTCAGAAAGACAAGACTGGAAGGATATAATTATCCAAGCTAAAAATACTATTGGTTATAAAGTATCTAACTACAGACTTAATAATTCTTGGAAGGATCTCTCTAGCCTTGATAGAAGTATGTCTCTTATGATCGAGTTGCAGTCCTGGTTCAGTGAAGGTAATCATCCTAAAAAAATTGTGTGGAACCTCTCTGCTAATGGTGAATTCACGGTGGCCTCTGCCTGCTCTTTCTTCTTCTCCAAGGAAGTTAAGCCTCAATGTGCTACTATCTGGTATAAACTCCTTACTCCAAAGATTAATTTTTTCTTTTGGATTCTTATCCAAAATAATCCCCTTACCATTGATAATTTAGTTAAAAGAGGTTTTTGTTATGTTAATAGATGATTTCTTTGTAATGAACAAGCTGAATCCTATGATCACCTCATGATCCACTATAGTTTTACCCAGAGAGTTTGGTCCTTGGTTTTTCAAAAATGGAATTTGGCTTGGTTCTTTCCTAACTCTTGGTAGGATTTTGTCACACAATGGAGATGTCCTTTTGATAATGATCTTGTCAAAAACTTCTTGAATCTAATCCCGCCTCATCTCTGCTGGTGTATTTGGAAGGAAAGAAATAATAGAATCTTCAGAGAGAAATTTTCTAAACCTAAAATTATCTTCAACATAATGTCCAGAGCTATTAAGGAAAACTTTAGTATTTCTATAACTAATAGCAAGAGCAAGCTCTGGAGTCTCATCCCAGATATGGATTGGTCTACTTGAAATTTTCCTCTTCACAACACTCAAGATTGCACCCTAAGAGATTCCTCAGTTTGGATTTCTCCTCCTAATGGGTGGGTTAAAGAAAATTTTGATGGGGCCTCCAAAGGCAACTCGGGTATCTCTGGGGGTGGGGGAATCATCAGAGATAGCTTTGGAAACTATTTAGGTGCCATTTCAGTCCCCTTGGGAATTTAATCTAATCATAGAGCAGAGGCCCTTGCCGCCCTCAATACCATCCTACTAGTGGAAGAAATGGGATTCAAAAGAGTCTGGCTTGAAGGTGATTCTTTAAATATTATAAATAATATTAAAGAGATCAATACCCCATCCTAGACTATTGAGCATATCATTTCCAAAATTAAAACTATAGTGCAATCCTTTGAGATGTTCCATATATCTCATAATTATTGGGAGACCAATTAGGTTGTTGATTGTCTTGCCAATATTGGAGCCAAAAGCGAGGGGATTCAAAAATGGAATGGTAATACTATGTGTAATGATGCGGTCACATCATTTATTAATTATGATAAAATTATGCATAAAGAATGGGTCATTAAAAGGAACTTTAATGATATCACTTAATTCATTTTAGATTGGGGTGATCTCAAATGACATTCGAAATAATGCAAAGTACATCTCCAAGATGTGGAATCATTCTCCCATTATGAAAGCCCAAAATTTAATGTATGTCGCTATCATCATTAGTAACTTTGGCAAGTCCGCGCATGTGAAGAGGATTGAAAATTAGCTTAATAGCCTTTTTATGCCAAGGAACAACCAAAATCATAACATTTCCCAGTCTGTGAGAAAAGAGCAGGAGAAGTATTCGGCCATGGGTGGTGATCTTAGAAGAGAAGAGCCCGTGGAATGCAAGTGGAATTACGATAAGGAAGTTTGGAGAATTTTGAAGAAAGGCCATTTTCACCAGTATCTTCAGAGACTCCATGATTTCAATAAAGATGTCTCCAAAGCCTTTGTTGATGGATGGGATAAGGGCACGGTGAATCTTGCGGGCAAATCTTTTAGCCTCAGGCTCGAGTTCCTCTCAGAAATAACTAGTCTCCCGCTGGATGGTCTAAAGTATTCGAAAGAGGTGAAGATTGGTAGCAGAGCTTACAATAAATTTCCTGTCACTAACGAGGAGAGGGCTCTTCTGGTTAAAGGTAAGAAAGACTATGTTGATATGGATAATATTGACAAAATTTGGGGTTCTATCATCAAAGTTATAATGGAATATTTCACTCTTGAGGGGAGATTTTCTAGGGTCTATAATTATCATTTTTCCCTAGTTAATCACTTCAGACATGATATGTGTATTTCTTTTCCCTACTTTCTCCTTTGTTTTCTTAACCAGAGCATCACTGATTACAGAGTGAAGAGCTCCCCTATTCTCCATGTCAGGCTCATTTGCCTTAATGCTAAATATGCTAGAGACCACATTCCTGACCCTATCCCTTCCCAGATCAAAAAAAGGAAGAATTTCAGTTCTCTGTCTAAGAATCCTAAACCTAAGAAAGAAACTTCGCTCTCTAAGCTGACCTCCTCTAAGCCTTTGGAAGGGCTGAAGAATGATAAGCACCCTCGTGATGTCTTTTCCTCTGAATCTGATAAGAATGTCCTGGAGCCCTCTGCTAGCCCTATTCTCCCAGATGCTGATGGTGTGAAGCTTATTCCCCAGGATATTGAGGCTGAGGTAGTTATGAACACTCAGGTGGGTAGTAATGCTAAGCATAATCCCACTACCTAGACCCCTGAGGAGAAGGATTCAGAGGATCTTGAAATCAAAAATGCCAAGGATAGTCCCAAGGATAGTCAGGATAATCAGAAAAGATTGGAGAAGCTTAACCCTGCTTTGGAGACTATTAATATTGAAGGTAAAGAGAATATTGAGATTGAGGTAGAGGCTAACGACAATAATGTCAAAGAGACTGATACTAATCTTAATTATAGTAATGCAGACAACTCAGGGGATAATAGATTTAGGGTTTTGGGAGAGGAAAATCTAGAATCCCACGATTCCCCCAGCTCAAGGAAGGAGAACAAGGAGGAGGATAGTGAGAGAATCCTTCATGGTAGTAAACCCCAACCTCTTCAAAGTGATATCAGAAAAATGGATTCGCAGGTCAGAAGAACAATCATCATGACCCCCCTTGAGATTGTTAAAAACAAATCCATCTATAGTTATAACTTGGACAAATGGGTGCAGAGTGATTTGGTTGAGCTTAAGAATAGATGTATCAAATTGGAAAATAAGAATTCTATCATCAAGGAAAAAATTGATAGTTTCAGGAAGGAGTATTCTCACAATGTTAATGCTTGTGTGTTTGATTACGGTTCTGATATGGATGAAAAAATTAAAAAAACTGTCGAGATAGCTATGATACCTATCCAAGAGAAGACTAGCAGGAATAAGGAAATGTTAAAACATTTGCTTAGCCTGGTCAATACAGGTATGAAGTCTACTCTGGAGAACTTGAATACTTTGAGTAAAATGCTAGAAGGAAATAAAGATACAATTGACCTCACAGAAACTACCCAGCAGATGGGACCTGTTACCTATACTAGGTCAAAGAAGCATAAGGTTGATGATTAGGACATTCAAAGGCTGAAAGACAATGTTAAGACCATTAAGACTCAGCTAGAGGACTCTGAGAGCTTCTTGAAGACTATGTCTTGACCTCGGTGCTGGTGGCTTTCTTTCTCTCTTTTTCTTCCAGCGCTTTTTGCTTTTTTGTTTTGTAGGTGCTTATTGCTAAATTCAGGAGTTGTCCCTTTGTAGCCTGCTCCTCTCCTTGGGGAAGCTAGTTGTTCTTTGGGTTTTCATGCTTATCTCTCTTCTCTTTTGTAAAAGGGTTTCAGGGCCCCTTCAAAACTTGTTTTTACTGTAATAAAAAACAATCATGAACAAATGTAGAAATCACACAAATTTATGAAGATGCTTGCATTTGACCTTGGAATAGAGATGTAGGAAGATCAAGGATGTCCTCACCAATGCATGAGATACATAATCACCATCTCTTATCATGAATGTAGTTATGCCACTTGAATAAGGAATCTCCTTGCACCACTTGAGAAGCTCTCTACTTGGCCATCATGGGAGAGAAATCTTGCATCAAAGGAAGGAGATTGACTTTCTTGAATGGATCTAGGAAGAGGACTTCAAGACCTTGGATGTATGTCTTTCCTTCACCACTTGAATGATTCAAGGATTATGCTTTCATAATATAGGTACAATGTATGTTTGTGTGTTCTTGTGTGATCTTATTTTAACAAATTGAGAGGATAATGCATCCTTTTATATTCATTTTGAGATTCAAATGCACATAGGCTGACCCAGAAAAAGAAATGAAAAAGACATAGGATAAAGATCTAGACATTGGTCTCCATGCCCAAACAATGAAGACCCATAGGGGGTGAATTTGAAGTTCAACCTCATCCCTTGGGTGAAGTCAAATTTTGACCTTACTCCTAGGTAAAAGTGCCTTGGGCAGGGTGAAGACCCATCGGGGAATGTGAAAAAGAAGTCGGGAAAAGGGGAAAAGTAGGCATAAATGATAGTCAGATCTCAAAATCACCAAAATGGGGTTAATAGGCCCTAAAAGATATCCAATTATGGGTGCTATCTTTTTAGGATGATACAAGAACATGCACTCATTCAAGTTGAAAAATCAACATATCCTTGAAGCTTATGAAATAAAATGATGATATCTACCATTCACCTTTCAAATAAGATGTGTGGATTGTCTTTAGTAGTAGTTGTGATTTTCCATTTATTGACACAAAAAATTTCTCCTTTTCTATAACACTTCTATAGTAGCCATTCATTTCATTGAATTGACATTGTGAGAGGGGAAAATCCCAATGTGAGTAGACCTTTTGGGTAGGAAGGTGGAAACAATTGTGAATCGTATCCCAGTCTAGGGTTAGAAGAACATTATTGTCCTTTGATTTGATATAATAAGTTTTTGGATTATATCTATTAATGCACTCTATGATTATGTTTAAGCATTGAATCACCACCAAGAATGTTTCAACCTCTAATAACCCACTTTCTATCAACCTCTGTGTGATTGAGTATTTTTTAGGGCTTTTTAATCTTCCCCAAAATTCCTTTAGATCAATGTATCCCAATCTAGTATTCCCAAAACTTGGCAATACACTTTCTAACCCATTCAGAAACCTGTAACCAAGGTATTTGAATTTCATTTCAAATTATCTTGCTTAAATTCTACTAAAATATTGACAAAGCCTCCCCCTCTCTTACTAATTTAGAGAAAATGAAAACCCTAGCTTTGCAAGTAACCAAATTTCAAACCTTACTTTAAAAACACTTAAATTTGTGTGTAAATGGTGATGAATGATGCTTCAATTAATTTTGTGCTAGTTATGCTTCAAAATCTACTTCAACACCTGATTTGATCTTTTGAGAAAGATTCTTAATAAGTGGTAATTTAAGGATAAATAATCCCTTGTTGGCTGCATTAACTTCTCAATTTATTTTTCTCTCTATAATTTATACGCAACATGATGAATCCCATGTTAGTACTTGGCCTTGAGTTAGTTCATAAATTCTCATTGGTCTTTGAAAAGAATTTTAGAACTGTTCTCTATCTCAATTTATCTCTAGTGTGTGGCATATGATTTTATTCCCTTTTTTTATTTTCCCTTCACCTTAGTGTAGGATGAGGTTTTAGAGTCTGATAAGGTTTGTTAATCTCTTCATGGTCTAATATTTAATTTGAACTTCATTGTTATTTCTTTATTTTGAAGAGTATACTTTTTTTTAGGGTTGGTTTATGGAAACCTTGACTTGTCCACCTTTATGAACTACTCTAAAAGCAAAGAGGTTAGGCTCTAACTTGGTTAGAAAACCAAATCAAAAGTCTAACACTCATTCAGGAACATGGAAGCATGGCTAAAAAGTCACAAGTTCATGGATAAGTGTTGGGCTCTAATTAAGGATTTAGAAATAAAACACTTGAAGACTTAAAGACAAAACTGACAGTAGAAATCCTTAAATCTAACTACAAGATAAGATATCAAATTCCAACAAGGATTTTAAAACAAGTGATCAATATTGAAAAAATCTCAAAGTATTCAAAAAGGAGACCACAGGGTCTTAAATAAGTATAGAAAGACTTTTCGAATCTTGACATAACTTTCTAGCCAAGAATAAAACCTGATGTACTCATAAAAAAAACTAAGTATGAAGATTTTAAAGATAGTAGTGTTAACATATAAAATACAAATGATGGTGTAGACTTTGAAATGAGATGAAACACTTGAAATTTTCATTATGGGGAAAATTCAAGGCAACAAATGGCTCTGACTAGGGACAAAGATTGACAAGGATGTAGTTATGGATATATAATTTATTGTTTCAACAGTGGGTAATAGAGTGAGGATATTTTAAATAGACATAGGAAAGATACACACACACACACACACACACACACACACACACACACACACACTAGAAATAGGAATCAAACAAAAAAATGAACACCACCTAGACTACTATAATATAAAGGTAGGGGTTACCTACTTTACATCTAGTACACCTTTAGATCTTTCCCATTATAGGGAAAAGGAAATATTGTTGCATAAGGATAAGATAATTATAAATAATTTCTCCAACATACTTGATGCATCTTGAATGGGCCTTTCTACAAAGAATCAAAATTTCCATTTTCTCCTTTTGGTTCTCTCCTCTTATCGCATAGCAACACTATATCTCCTTTCGTGAGTTTCTTGGGTTTGGATTTCTTGTGAAATATTATTTTTACTCTAATATAATGGAGGGTGATCCTATATACCATGTCCTCCCTCTTCTCTTCAATCTTGTCAAGTACATTATCCTCTTTTCAATGATTCTATTAATTGTTGATCTTTAGTTATATTTTCAAACTTTGAAGCTAAAATCTCAAGTGGAAGTGGTAAAGTAGAATCAATACCATAAAATATCTCAAAAGGTGACATTTTGATCACCCTTTTTGGAATGATTCTATCTATCCACAATGATTTGTATAGTTTCTTATGTTATTTTCTCTTATTCATCCACTAACTCTTTCATAATTGACACTAAATTTTTATGACTAGACTCAACTTGTCCATTTCCTTATGGACAATAATCAGATGAATGAGCTAAAGTAAAACCATGTTCATAAAAATAAATAACAAATTTAGAAGAATAAAAATGAGTAGTTGTACCATCCTAAAAATTTAGCACTCATAATTGGAGGCTCTAGGGCCTTTTAGACCAGATTTTGGTGATTTCGAGGTCTGAATGACAATTTTTCTTGATTCTAGCAACCTATAATTTCTCTCTCCTATTTCTATCACACTCACCTATGTCCCAAGAAATTTTGAGGAAAAATTACCTAGACTAGGTCAGCTAGGTCAACCTAGTCCTAGACTAGGTTGGTCAAGATGACCTTATCCTAGGTTTTTTGCCCTAAATTTGGTTCAAGGCCCGATGGTGAGGCTTTCTTCCAATTTCCAGATCTATAGTTAACTTGGAGTTAAATTAAATACTAAAATGAGTATAAAAGGGGACTCTCTCCTCTCATTTTAACATCACAAAAAAATACATCACATGACATACATTCAAGACCTCATTCATCTATAAGCAAGTCAAGTTCTCAGGCAATTCAATTTTTTCAATTGAAGTGGTGGATTTAAGACTTGAAGGAAAGAACCCAATATAGGATTTCCAAGTCTCCATTTATTCAAGATCCATTCAAGAAAATGAAATATTCTCTCATTGATGTAGATTTATCTCCCATATTGTCTAAGTAGAGGAATTCATGGATTTGTCTAATTATTACATCAATTCATGAGGGTTTTTCATGCAAGGTGAATGTAACATTCATCTTGTTTACATTACTTTCCTTTATGTAGTTTCAATATTATTTCAAGGTTTATTCCTATATAGGGGTTTAACCAAGGAAAACCCATTTCCACAACCTTTCCCCTTGATTTCTTTGTGCAAGAATAGTTTTGGGAGTTGCAAATTTGGACTCAGGAGTCTTAGAACCTGTTGCAGATCCTCAAAAATTTTCATCAGATTTGGAATTGAAAGGACTAGGTATAATTTCATAACCTTGTCTAGAACAAGGTCAAATTTCATGACCTTGTGCCCCATGTTTTGGCCAAAATTTACACAGTAGACAGTTAAAGACATCAGAATCCCAAATTTGGAGTTTCACCTGATTCTAACATCCCGATGATAGTCAAATTCATATCTGAAGGTGATTTTTCCTCGTCTTTCTTCAAGGTGAGTTCATTCCTCCTATTTTCCTATTGTACTTACTTTTATAGATCAGATCTGATTTCATACATTATCTTTTGTCATTTCCTTTATCATAATTTCAATTCTATCAATTCATTGACATATTAATTCAATTAATTAACAATAAAGGAATTTACCCTCATTCCCCCAAAAACTCATCCTTGAATCTAGATCTTGCATTGGAATCCCTTCATCCTTTTTGGGTCGTGCTTTAGGACTATAAAATTTTCCACCGATTCTGAGTTGCTCATGTTTATAAATATCTAAAACTGGTTCTTAAGCCCTCATCTATCTTTGGTGTCTAGCTCTTGGTTAATTTTTTCCCTAAACCCTAAGTGTCTTGTGCTCCTTATATTTTTGAGCTACTTTTTGGGTCACTTAAGTTCTTTATCCCACGTGTTTAAGTCATCATGTGTGAGGCTTGCCTTTAATATTTCCTAAGTCCTAGTGGGGTTTACTTTAATTTTTCCTAAAGTTCCTAAGTTCCCGTGGGCTTTTATTTTAACCCAAGTGTTGAGAAAGTTCAGAGTTAATCAGACGGTAGGTGTAATGCCTAGATAAGGAGATACATGATTTTATTCTTTGCAGGTTCACATCTTTGTGCCATGTGGCACATGGTGGGACATGGTCAGGGTTGCAGTAAAGATAAGCATTGAGCGGATAAGTTTTGATTGTGTGGTTGGCGTAATACCTTGATCTAGAGTTGCAAGAAGTTTATCCATCATGAAATCACGTTTATGTGACACGTGTCTTGTTCAGATCGTAGGTCTGAGTTTTCAAAGAAGATAAAGGTAAATCATAAATGTTTTGATCCTATGGTTGTCACAATTCCTTAAATAGAAGGTGATCAAAGTTTATTCCATTGAGGCATTGTAGGGCCAGGCTGAGGTTAAAGGTCAATTTAAAGATAGGACATATCTTCTTTGATCTGACGGATGACACTATGCCTAAAAGGAAAGATGCTCATTGTTTAGTCCTCAAGGAATTGTGCCTTAATGCCACTTGTCTAGCTTGGGTGTTTGTCCGATAGTTTCAAAGACTAAGGGAAGTTAAAAGACGGTCAGATTAGATCAGATCGTGTGGTAGGCATTATGTCTTGAAAAAAATGTGCTCATTGGATATCGTTTGTGGAATCACGCCTCTGTGATGCGTGTCTATTTTGATGAGAAGGCCAAGTGGGACTGAAGTATTATGTGAAACCACCATATGTTTTAAAATATGATTGACATATTCATTTTAAAGGTAGATGTAAAGTTTTATCTGGGCTACTGATGTTGTTTTCCATGCCAGGTGTGACCATTGTAACTGACTTTCAAAATTTTAAATATATGTCTAAGGGTTTCCAAGTGGTGGCTCTATGTTTGATGTTTTAGGAGGGTAGATGGATATGATTGACCTTTGAAATTGATAGGATGTAGTCATTTGATGCTATCTAGATGGAAATTTGATTCTTCAGAGTACATTTATGTGGAGAATATTTCCTTAGGGTTTCTGAATAGTTTATTAATCCCTTTTAAACCCTATTTCTATTCTTTTGTTTCCTCTGCCATTAATGTAAGGTTTGTTCCAAAGTTTTAGTGGTTGAAGATCAGATTATATTCTTTTAGAGCTGAGCTATTGAAGAAAGGTCAGTTGGTTTTTTGCAGTTCAGAAGGGCCAAATCTTCCCAGAGTAATTAATGCAAACAAGACATTCCACCCATTATTTCTTCTATAGGGTACTGTTCTTCAAAATTCCCAAGATGACTGGTGGATACAAATTAGTTTTTGTGCAGAAAGGAATAAAGACAAAGTTTACTTAGTGAATCAAAACAATTCTTTAGTTATTGCAAAGGCTCTATGATCTAATAAGATATTATCTTGTAATAACTCAATTGATGGGTTTTGTTGCATATTTTGTCTTTCATATGAGTCATTAGGTTTTGGTTGTTGGATTTTGACCTAAATGATCTAAGGCTTATTGCAATCCTTGATCTATAAAAGGATTTCCAAGATCATTTAGAAATGGCTAGAAAGTTAGGAAATAGAGAAAATTATTGAGTTGCATACCCATTTCCAGTCAGGAATACAACAGATTGTTTAGATTGTATCAAGATAGAAATTTTTTTTTTATGTCTTTTACATTTTATTGAAGTGGTATATATTTTAAAATAAATTGATACAGAAGCATGACTCTTCATACTTGATACATTATTTTAGATTCAAGTCTCTCATTTGTGCTCACTTCTTGAGTTGTGGATTTTCTGATTCATTGCATGGAATTTATCTATGTATATGTTGTTATTGCTTAGATTTGATCTAAGATCAAATTAAATCTCCTCTAGATAAGACATAGGTTCATTTGGTACCGCACAAGGATATTATAAGTAGTTTTTGGTCTGAGATTATTTGTGTTTATGGCTTTGGGTCCTTGACAATAGTTGGTTTATGTAGTTCTCTCCTAAACTAGAAATATTGCCCAATGGATAAAGCACTGATTATAAATTAGTACATTCTGTGTTGATACATGTTTGATTGATTTAGCTATATTCTGCAAAAGTTAAATCAAAACCATTTCCAATTTATTTTATGTTTTTTGGTTGTTGGTTGTGTGTCCTTCATGGTAATAGAGAGTCAATGAATGAGTGGTTACCATTTAGTACTTTCTTACCATTTTCTACTATATAAATCCTAAGAGAGTTAAGGTATTATATATTGAGTTGGATTAGGTACACCTGCCATGGTCCTACAAAAACTAGAAGTGTAGAGGGAAGTCTTGTCCCTATAGTTGGTCCAGTTACCTTAAGATCTTCTCATATTTAAAACTAAACACTCTTAAAGTCTAGTTCAAGGTATATTGGTAGCTTTCAAAGCATAAAGGTTTTAAAACACCAACAAAATGATGACTCTACTGGGGATATATATGCAAAAATCTTATTGAACCTTTTAAAGAATATTTGTTGTTAAGAGAAAGATTAGCCCATCTGAGTCACCAAACAAATGGCGACTCTGCTGGGGAGAGTCATGTGCTAGAAGCTATAGAGTCATGTTCTACAAAGAAGCATTAATCTCACTTATAAAGTGAGTCAGGGTTTTTTTTGTCTATCACTGCAATATTTTCCAAGAAGTACAAAGTTCCTATAAGGATATACACATAATTTATCACAAGTGGAAAGTGGTGACTCTGAGTTCTCTAATTGTACCTGTGTGCATGTTTTGAGAAAGATAGAAAGGTGGACTTGTAGTGGAGATGAAGTAGATTTTTGGGATTTTATGACTAAGAGAATAGTCAAAGGAGGAATCTATATGACACCCTATTAGGGGTGTGTTGTGATTTTTCTGGTTTTAAAGAAGGTTAGAGTTGGGAAATATTTCTCAATTGATTCAAACTTTTCCTTTGCAAAGAGGTGGCGACTCTACCAAAGATTTTTTAAAGGTGATTTGGAGGTGACTTCATATTAGTAATTTTTGTAGCTATTAAAACACATCTAGGTAATTAATTTCTAGGTTATAAAATATTTCCTTATTAAGCGATCTAAGCAATAAGAGAAGGAACAATATGTGGATAGAGGTTTGCATGCTTCAAGATTAGAATTGCATTTCACAAAGTCAAGTGGAAGTATGTATTAGTTGACATAAATGAGCCTAAGAGTCACAAGGTTCCAAGTGGATCCAATGTCTAAATTGGACACTGATCATGAGAGACCTAGAAGGGAAAAGGAGATCTTGGCCAAAGAAATTGAATTAGCAAGATTGGAGGTTGGTACTTTAGAGATGAAGAAAAGAATTGATTTTATCAGGAAGTCTTCTAGACCTTATCATGTTGATACTGAGATTGTTACACCATCAAATTCCAAAGCATCTACTTCTCAGAATGATGTTCCATTCCAAAAGAGACCAGTTCATGCAAAAAGGTACAAACAATTCTCTTTTATTGGTATCCATGGTTATCCTAATGCGATTCCAAATAAAATTAGAGATAGACTTCCTAAATTTGCTGGGAATAATGTCATCACTTGTGAAAAGAATTTAATGAATTTTATAGATATGATGGATGACTATGAAATTGTACATGAGGATGTAATGATGAAAATTTTTGCCCAGTCTCTAGTTGAGGATGCTAGGGATTGTTTTAAAGGATCACCTCATGATTCTGTGGGATCTATGAATGAACTAAAAGATTGTTTTAAGGAGAAATATGGTGACATAGAAGTTAGGGATTCTACTATGTCCAAACATGGAGGGTCTTTATCTTATCTTAACAAAGATCCTAAGGAACTTGATAGGAAACTTGCATTGTTAGATCAAAGGATCCAAGAAGATCTCATATTATTTTTAAGAAGACATATAGGAGAGAGGAAGGAAGAATCAACACATTTGTTTTATGAAAAGTTTTTTAATACATATGATGAGCTTCCAATGGGTGTTGAACTTCAAGAGTCTACATATATTGATTTTTTTCTAGAGCTTTGTGTGCCCGAATCAGTCAATTGGCCTGCATCCCATAGAGAAGAGGGTATTAAACATGCTAAAAAATGGATGGATTCGATTGAGAAATATGAATCTAAAAATGCACTTGATGCTGACTCTATTTATGCTAATGATGCTAACTCTATTTGTGTTGACAATGTTGACAATAATTATGTTGATGATGTAGCTAGTGAATATCAAGATGTTGAAGATGAATCTATAGTGGACAATGTTTCTGTTAAATCTGTAGATTTGTTTTCTTGTTAGCATAATAGTGCATATTTCTTGTCTCAGTTTAAGGAAGATTATTGTGGACAGCAAGGGGATGATTATCATGTAGATGTAAGTTGTTGTGATGATTCATTTCATATAATGACATGAGCCAATAAATTTCAATCCAATTTTCTGATATTGAAGATCCTAAATCTGAGGTTACACATGAGGTTGTGCCTAGTGATGCTAATGTCAAGAATGATGAAAAATAATATGATAAAGAAGTGTCCAGTATGGATGCTTTGTCTTGTAGTCATGAAAGTGATCCTCCTTCTCATTATGATGTAGAGTGATGAACTATAATTGATTGAATGTTTGAAGATGCTAATTTGATGATCACCAAGCTGCAGAAAGTTGAAGAAAGAAATTAAATCAGTTAATGTATTATATTGTCATTGATGTCAACTTGATATAATATGATAGGTTATATACATTGTATCAAAGACTTTAGAGAGCCAAAAATATTAAGGTTATGCTTTCAGTAATGCATAAAATATTAGTATTCACTAAGTGAAAACAAATACCGATAGGCAGTGCACCCCAAAGGACAAAGAAAACTAAGAAGAAAGTCACAATGATGCCCGAGAAAGAAACCAAACAAGCATTATTGATGATCAAAATCAAAAGCATTGCCAATGAGCAGAATCACAAGCATTATCGATGAGAAGAACTTCACAGTGATGCCCGATGGAAAGACAACCCCAAAGGACAGACAATCCCGATGGAGATGCCCAAGGAGAACTGAAGTGTTGACCAAAGCTAACAAAGAGTTACACCATCGAAAGGAACTGAAGTTCATAAACAAAAAAAGACTTAGCTAGAAAGAGATAAAGAAGGAGTTAACTGGTTGTTAATATTGTTTTCATCAACAAGTTAAAGCCCGAGATAAGGGAAAAATTTAAAGATTTTTTATACCAGTTGTCAAAGAGAAATCTATGGGACAAAACTAAAGTAAAGCTTTAAAGAAAGATTGGCTAGAATTGTGGATCATGCCAAGAACAAGAAAGTCAAGAACTGAGAAATGGTGAAATCATGTCTATAAAGAGACAAGATAATTCATTGTTAATTAGAGGTGAATAGAGAAAGAAGTCTTCAATAAGACCTGATCAATCAAGCTAAAGAACAGAGCTAATTCTACAGACACCGAACAACAAATAAGCACAACATCACAGAGCAGAAATAAGTGGAGCAAAGGTATTGAAAAGATACATTGATCAGAAAGGAATTATGATCTTACGATAGATCTGCAAGTCTAAGTTGTATGTATGAACATATCATTTACTATTTTAGTTTAACCATTGAATCATAAATTATCTTAACCAAGCAGGACTTAACAATCCTTTCTATATTGAGATACATCCTAAGGAGTATCAAAATGTTTGGTCACAAAGATAGCATGGGATTCCAAATACCATTTGACAAACTACACTGGGTTGGTCATAAAAGGTAGCATAGAGATGCCCGATATCAAGTGACAAACTACTCTATTTAAATCCTCTAACAAGGTCACACCTAACAGTGTGTTTGTAACCTTTAATAGGGATGGCTCTTCACTGAGCTCACTTCAGAAGAGTGAAAATTTTGGGTTACTAGTCCCAAGTGGATTTTCCCTTAACAGGGTTTCCACGTTAAAAATCCATGTGTCAATGTGTTTATGAGTCATTACTTTAGTGTTTTGCATTACACATAACTAATCTGGATTGATCGGTATACACTAAGTTATTTACTACATTTTAGTAAATAAAAGAATGCTAATTGGTAAATAGTAAGAATAAGGTTTAACAGTGAACTTCGAGCAGTAGTTATTTGTTGAGATTATTTCAAGGCATTCATCTTGTAGGATTGAAGATAACTAGAGGCTTAATATTGTGGTACTAAGTTTTTGATTTGATTTATTGGAATATTTTTTAGGCTGCTAATTCACCCCCCTCTTAGTTATTCTAACAATTGGTATCAGAGCTGGTGTTCTTAGAAAGGTAGTTTAACAACTGAAGAAAAATATCACAAGATGAGCAAGCAAGATGTGCCCAAGTTGAACAAGGGCAATTTTGTATCATGGCAAAGAAATATAAGACTCCACCTATCAGGTATTGGAAATGATGTTTTTCAATACTTAGATACTAAATTTTTGTTTCCTATAGGACCTCACACACTTGAAAAATTAAGAGAAAAGCATGAGCATAATTGCATGATGATAGAACTTGCTTCCTCTCTCTCTGATGCTGAATTTGAAGATGTCAAAAACTGCACCTCTGCAAAGAAAATGAGGGATAAATTGAGCTGGTACATGGAGGAGATGCTAATGTACTAAGAGCTAAGGAAGAAAGCCTAAGAGGTAAATTTGATAACCTAAGAATGAGAGAAGGAGAAAATATCACTCAGTACATCTGCAGAATAAAAGAAGTAGTCAATGCTATCTGAGGAGTTGGAGGCATACTTGAAGAAGAGACAGTGACAAGTAAAATCCTAAGAACCTTACTAACTGTATATTCTATTACAGTACTTCTACACAAAAAATGGGAATGGTAGAAAACAACAATGTCACTCTAGATAGCCTGGTTGGTAGACTGATTTGATTTGAGATGAATAAATTTGATAATAGTGTGCTACCATCTATTGAGTCCGCATTCAAGTCTTCTTTGAAAATAAGTAAGTCAAGTCATAAACACACTATTAGGAATGATAGTGAAAGTGATAGTGATGACCAAGATCTTGATGAGATTGAAGCATTAATGGCTAGAAGATTGCAGAAAGGAAAAGGTAGATACAAAGGTAAATTACCACTTCTATGTTTTAATTGTAAAGAGATTGGACACTTTGCTACTAGATGTCCTAACATAAGAAAAGATGATAGAAGTAATGACAGATCATATGAAAAGAAGTTTGATAAAAGTGATAACAAAGATTACTAAAGAATCTAACAATATGATAGAAGAGATACCTGAGACTACAAGGACAAAGGGAAGAAATCTTGTTACCTAGTTGAGAACAAAGATGGAGATATTAACATTGAATCTAATGAAAACATTGAGATGGTATTTGTAGCCGTGAAGGATGATTTAGACAAAGAAGAAAGGTATGTAGAGACTGCACTCATATCTAGGTTAGTAAGAATGATGTCTGGATTATAGATAGTGGCTGCACTCACCACATGACCAGTGATAAAAAAATGTTTGAAAATTTTGAGTACTATAATGGTGGATCAGTAAGAATGGGTAATGACACACCTTGTCAAGTTGAAGGTAAAGGAACTATAATGTTGAATAACCTGATCAAATTTGAAAATGCTTACTGGGTAAAAGGAATTAATTATAATTTGTTAAGTGTTTCACAGTTGACTAACATAGGTCACTGAGTAGCATTTGAGAACAAAAGGTAAAGATCTTTAATGAATCAGGAAGGTTGATCAGAATTGGTGAACAGACAGAAGGTAACCTATTCTATCTTGATGATATAAACACTACTTGTTTAATGGCTAGAAACAAAGACATATGGTTGTGGCATAAAATATTATGTCATGTGAATTTTGACAACATGATTAAGATAAGAAATAAGAGGAAAGTAAGAGGCTTACCTAGCATGTCAAAGCTTGAGCATATCATGTGTAAGAATTGTCAAAAAGGTAAGATGACTAAGTCTAGTTTCAAGAGCAAATCCCATACATCTAATACAATTCTAGAATTATTCCATACTGATATATGTGGACCTATGAGGACAAAGAGTTACTATGGAGATAAATGTCTCATTCTCTTTGTAGATGATTATTCTAGAATGATGATAGTTATGTTCTTAAAAGAAAAATTAGAAGCATTCAAGATGTTTAAATGGTATAAAGCTATGGTAGAAAAACAAAGTGGTAAGGATTTGTAATTCTTAAGATCAGATAGAGGAGGAAAATTTTTTTATGTTGAATTCACTAACTATTGCAATGAGCATGAAATTAAAAGAAAAGTTTCTACACCAAGAACACCACAACAAAATGGGATTGTTGAAAGGAGAAATAAATCAATTGTTGATTGTGCAAGAACACTGATGATAGAGAAAATAATCACTCAAACATTCTGGAGGGAAGCTATCAGTACTATTGTCTACACATTGAACAAAATACAATTGAAGAAAGAGACCAAGAAGACACCCTATGAGCTTTGGTATGGTTACACACCCAATGTAAGTTACTTCAAAAATTTTGGAAGTCAATGTCATATTTTGAAAGATGATAGAAATGGAAAGTTTGACTCCAAAAGTGATGAAGATATCTTTCTAGGGTATTCCACCAAGAGCAAGGCTTGTAAATGTCTTAACAAGTCCTCTAAAAAAATCATTGAATGTGCAAATATCAAAATAGATGAATATGCAGAGAAAAATGATGAGGAAAGCAAAAGAGAACCAAAAGACTACAACAGGTTTGTTTATACTAAAGAACCTGACACTCTACCCAAGCAACAGTGTATCGCTCCCAAGAAATAAAACATTGCACCCGAGCATCAGGCTGCAATTACCAAAATAATGAAAATCCTCAAAATGATGTTCCAAGCGATGGAGATAAGAATGAAGGTCAAGATGATGATCAAAATGATGGACAAAGAGATGAACCAAAACTTTCCAAGTATGTTAGAAGACATCATCCACATAATTAGATCATAGGAGACAAGAAGGTTAGAATGAGAACAAGAAGTAAGTCACTAAACACTAGATGTTTACTTTGTGATTTTGAGCCTAAATTTGTTAGTACTACACTTGAAAATGAAGAATGGGTTAGTGCTATGAATGAAGAGATAGAACATATTGAGAAGAAAAATACATAGACATTAGTACTAAGACTAGATGAAAAAAATGTGAGCGAAACCAAATGGATATTCAGAAAAAAGTTGAATGATAATGGAGAAGTCATAAGAAAAAAAGCAAGGTTAGTATGCAAGGGGTATGCACAAGAATAAGGTATTGATTATGGAGAAAACTTTGCACCCATTTCCAGACTAGAAGGAGTTAGAATCTTACTTTCTTATGCTGCATTCAAAGGATTCAAGGTATACCATATGGATGTCAAAACTACATTCCTAAATGGAATACTAGAAGAAGAGGTATACATTGAACAAATAGAAGGGTTTGTTGATTCAGATAGTAGGAACATGGTATGTAGACTACAAAAAGACTTGTATAGATTGAAAAAAGCACCTAGAGCCTGGTATGAAAGAATTCACTCCTATCTCATAAGCATTGAATTTGTAAATACAAGTGAAAATATAAATTTGTACTTAAAAGAAGATACTGATGGTAATATTACGATTGCTGAAATATTTGTTGATGATATCATATTTGGGGGTAATGATATGTTATGTAAATCCTTTGCTAATGAAATGAGAAAAGAGTTTGAGATGTCAATGTTTGGGGAGATCAAATTCTTTCTTGGTCTACAGATTCTTCAAAAAGATGTAGGCATATATATCACACAATCCAAATACATCAAGGAAGTGTTGAAGATATTCAAGATGGAAGATTCCAAACTAGGTTGAACACCTATGGCAACTAGATGTAAGATGAAAAAAGAAGAAGAATCAAATGAGGTAAATCAGACCTTGTATAGATCAATGATTGGAAAATTAATGTATGTTGTTCATACCAGAACAGAGATAGTACATGTAATTAGAATAGTTGAAAGATTCTCTTTTAATACCAAAGAATCACACATGACTGTTGTCAAGAGAATTCTGAGATATCTAAAGAACACTGAGGACTATGGATTATGGTATAAAAGAGAAGGAAAATTTGAGTTTCAAGTCTATACAGATGTTGATTGGGCTGGAAACTTAGATGACTGAAAGAACACAACTAGAGGAGCATTCTTCATGGGTGATAGACTTGTCACATGGATAAGAAAGAAGCAAGGATGCATCTCACAATCTACTATAGAAGCAGAATATGTGGTTGCTGCTGCAAACTTCTCTAATATTTCATGGATCAAATACTTACTAGAAGGTATGAATATGAAGATCCTTGAACCAATGATTATCTATTGTGATAACACCAGTGCAATAAACATTTCTAAAAATCCAGTCATGCATGCTAAGACTAAGCATATTGCAATAAAGTATCATTACTTAAGAGAACAAGTACAAGAGAAAGAGTGATACTAGAATATGTTCAATCAAAGGAACAATTAGCTGATATATTCACAAAGCCATTGCCTAAAGATACATTTGAGTACCTAAGAAAGAGACTAGGGGTCCAACCCTTTTCTATTGGTCAGTAAGCTGACTAGGAGGTTGCATCAGCCTACACATAATTAGAAGATCATTCATGCTGATGCAAGCTAAGAGATGGATTGCAAAGATACATCTGTACATAGCAAGGTACACATCTACACCGAAACTAGAGTCACTGTATTGCTAATGGATAGGGTAATTCAAGGAGTATATTTTTAAAAGGAAAATGATATAACTTTGGCATGATCAATGTTTACTTTGGCATTATTTTCAAAAGGAGAAAAGTTCCTAATTATCCAAAAGGAGAGAATATTCAGAATATCCAGAGGGAGAGATTACATATGAAATATCCATCAAAGGGAGAGAAGATATCATAAGGAAGAGAAGTATCATGAGGGAGAGATGACTTATTGCTATCAAAGGAAAAAGAGATGATCAAGGAGAGGGACAGCCAAAGGGAGAGACAACATCAGAGAAAGAATCACAAGCTACTACATCTATCTAGTGAAGGGATTAAAGACTGAAGAAATCCCTCTACAAGAAACAAATCTAGGCTATATGAGCTTACCAAGAGCAAGGCATTTGTATTGGTTATAGAACAATAATATTGGTAGATTGAAGAACTAAAAATGATATATTTCATATTATATTAGTAATAATATAGTGTGCTAATGTAGTGTTTCCATCAATGCCAAAGGGAGAGATTGATGAACTATAACTTATTGAATATTTGAAGATGTTAAGTTGATGATCACCAAGCTGTAGAAAGTTAATGCAAGACATTAAATTAGTTAATGTATTGTATTTTCATTGATGTCAACTTGATACAATCTGATTGGTTATATATGTTAGTGATTTTTCTTGTATCCCTGAGTTCTAAAAGAGAATATGTGAACTAGACTTGGGGATCTTCGTCCAACTGACATGAATCTTCTTCTTCCTATAAATTGAGGGTCAAGAAAAGGCTAATTGATGAGGATTTGATCCTCCTTCTATTTAAAGCTCTACACACTCAGGTGGGTGCACCTAAAACATAACTAATCTCTGCATACACAAGCACTCTCTAGCTGCACCCCATTATGTAGATGCGACCGTGGATAGTTCTTAGACTTGTATAATTGGAAATCTAAGACTCAACCAATCTTATATAGGATCCCGCCTGCATAAGTATTCTAAGAACCAGGGAAATGGTCAATGTTACAATAAGGATTAAATCCTTCTTCTCTTCAAGCTCTAAGCTCAGGAAGGCTAACCTATGGGTCAACTTCTTCAAAGAATCAACAAAAGATCTTGTATTCTACAACAAAAGACATGACATGTATGGTCTTCAATAGAAAGTAAAGGTGAATTGATTTAATGGATTGATGTTAAAAAAAATAATGACAAAATGAGGAAAAGGCAGGAAATTGTTTAATCCAAAGAGCAAGGAGTAAGAAGATTTACCATGAATTAACACAAAACTAGGAGCATTCACCAAAGAGAAAAGAAACAAAGGAGACAATATTTTGAAGGGGGAAAAGCATAAAAAAAATCCCATGATATAATGAATGGGAAAAAATGCCTAAGAATGAAAGAGAGAGAAAGAGTGAGAGCCAAGCTCATACAATATTATTCAAGAAGAAGAGTTATCTAGTATAGAGAGAAGGAGAGCCATCTCTTTAATAGAGATGTGAGGGAGGAGTTACATTGTAACTCCCATTCTATGAATACCACATTCATAGGTGTGTGAGACAAGTGTAGGATTCCTCATAAGGAGGAAAATATAAAAAATAAAATTAAAAGAAAAAAATAACAGTTTAGGATGTCTTGGTTTATCCTAGTAAATATGTTAACCAAGGAAAGATTAATTCTAACACCCCCCTTCAATATTTACTTGGGGGTTTACAATCAAAGGGTTTTTAACCCAAATTTGTACAATGAATTTGGAATTTCTCTCTAGAAAGAGGCTTTGTCAAGATATTTGCAACTTGAGCTTCTCCTTTGTAGAAGATTAGGGACACTTGTCTATCTTTGATGTGTTCTCTGATGAAGTGATGATGGAGAGAAATGTGCTTTGATCTTGCATGATAAATTGGATTATTTGCTAAGGAAATTATACTTTGATTATCACAATATAAAGGTGTGGGGTCATGCTGAGGTAAGCCCAAATCTATAAGTAATCTTCGAAGCCATAGTGATTCTTTAGAGGTAGTAGTACAACCTTTATATTCAGCCTTGGTAGAAAACAAAGAAATTGATTGTTGCTTTTTACTTTTTCAGGAAATTGTACCTAAACCAAGGAAAAAATAGTAACCACTAGTGGATCTCCCATCATTGGGGTCACCTCCTAGATTTGAATTAGTATAACCTTTAAGAGTAAAATCAGCATTAGCATCATAACATAAAGCATAATTTGGAGTACCTTTATGTACCTTAAGATTCTTTTAGCAACTTTTAAATGTGATTGTTGAGGTTTAGACATGTATCTAGAAACTAAGCCTACACCATAAGAAATGTCAGGTCTAGTAAGGGTAAGATAATTTAAACTTCCTACTAGTTTCCTATAAAAAGTAGCATCAACACAAGGAGTGTTAGTATCGTTTTCCAATTCAGTTCCTAAATCTCAAGGAACAGAGACATCATTAGCATTAGTCATATCAAATATTTGTAAGAGATCTTGAGCATACTTAGATTGTGAAACAAATATGCCTTTAGAAGTTTGCCAAATTTACATGCCTAAGAAGTAGTGCAAGATGCCTAAATCTGTCATTTGAAAGTTTTGATTGAGTTGAAATTTAATTTCAAAAAGTAAAGGAGTAGAGCTAGAGGTAAGGATTAAATCATCAACATATAAGATA
>MU223206.1:1014608-1040895 GCA_018584345.1 Thuja plicata | reverse complement strand
GAGTACCATTCTCTAGGAGATTGTTTTAAACCATAAATAGACTTCTTGAGTTTACATACTAAATGTTCATTACCTTTTTTAATAAAACTAGGAGGTTGAGACATATATATTTCTTCATGCAAATCTCTATTTAAAAAGGCACTTTTAACATCCATTTGGTGAATAGGCCAATTCATTTTAGAGGCTAAAGCTAAAACAAATTTAATGGTAGGCATTTTTGCAACAGGAGCAAAGGTTTCATTGTAGTCTAATCCTTCAATTTGAGAGAAGCCTCTTGCAACTAGTCTAGCTTTAAATTTACTAATTTCATTATTGGAATTTAACTTATTTTTATATAAACATTTACATGAAACCAGATTTTTACCATGAGGTAAAGGAACAAGATCCCAAGTGTTATTAGAAATCAAAGAGTCATATTCTTCTTGCATAACATTTTTCCAATGAGGTTGATTTTTAGCTTGATCAAAGGTTTGAGGATCATTAGATTTTGAAAGAGAAGACATTAAAGCATAATTACAGTCATTTATCCTTCTAGGTTTAAGTCCACCCATTCTAGAAATATAATCATCACCTTCATTAAGTAAATCTTTAAACCATTTAGGATTTCTCCTAGAATTAACAGAAATATTACTGGGAGGAGTAAACATATTATCACCATCATCATCAGTATTACTGCTACTACTAGAAGGAACAAAATCATTACTAGAAGGAGTATCATTACTATCTTTATGCTCATCATTATCCTTTTGAAGAGTATTAGAATTATCCTCAGTGTTAGGAGCAGAAATAATAGGAACAGAAACATTAGGAATAGAAATATGAGGAATAGGGTTGAGAGACAGAGGTTGGTCCTCCACAATAACTATGTTGTTGTGACTAAAATCAAAATCTAGAATTTGAGAACAGTCATGAACACCATTTTCATAAATGCAAACATCTCTAGCTATTTGAACTTTATTAGAAAGAGGATCATAAACTCTATAACCCTTAGTGTTTTCAGAATAGCCAACAAATATATGAGGTGTTGATTTAGGATCTAACTTTCTTCTCTTCTGTTTAGGTGTGTGAACATAAGCAGTTGAACCAAAAATCCTTAAAGGAGACAGATTGGGTTTTCTTCCTGACCAAGCTTCCTCAGGAGTTTTATTTGGTAAGGCCTTAGTAGGAGTTCTATTAAGAAGGTAAGTGGCACATGCCATGGCTTCAGCCCAAAATGTATAATCCATATTTTTAGCATGTGAAAAACATCTTGCCATTTATACTATTGTTCTATGCTTCCGTTCTGCCACACCATTTTATTCTGGTGTATAAAAAATGGTAAGTTCATGTTTGATACCAAAATATCTTAAGTAAGAATGGAAAGAATGATTAACATATTTAGTACCATTATCAGTCCTAAGAATCTGAATTTTAGAACCACTTTGTATTTCCACAAAAACATGAAATTCAACAAAAATATCAAGGACTTGATCTTTACTATGTAAGAAATAAATCCAAGTTCTACGAGAATAATCATCAACAAAGGTTAAAGTATATTTAGAACCTGAAATAGAAGTATTTTCCATAGGACCTAAAAGATCACTATGAATGAGTACTAACTTATTATTAGCTCTCCAAGATGATTTATGAGGAAAAGATTCTCTATGCATTTTACCACTCATACATCCATTGCAATCAAACTTAGGAGTAAACTTAGGTAACCCATCTACCATATTTTATTTTGCATTAAGGAGATATAATCAGAATTTAAATGTCCTAGCCTCTCATGCCAAATGTGAAAATCAACAGTAGTGAGTAATGAATATCTAGAAGAGGCAAATTGATAAAATTTAAAGAGATTATCATCATCCAATTGAGCATTAGCAACTATCTCACTAGTATTGGGATCAATGATATGGAAAATATTTTTATGAAACTCAACCTTATAATATTTACATAATTGAGAAATAGAAATAAGGTTAGCTTTCAAATCAAGAACATAAAGTACATCATGTAATTTACCATTTTGAACATAAACATCACCAAATCCTTCAACTGAACAACTATGATTATCAGCTAGGGAAATAGGAATATTCATAGTATCAAGTTGCAGAGAATAAAAAACTTCCTTATGAGATGTAACATGTTGAGATGCACCACTATCAATAATCCATTCAAGTGGTTTAGAAGCATTAAAACATACAATAAAAGAAGAACGAGATTGATTTCCATTAGGCTTACCATTTGAGTAGTTTTGAGAAGTAGGTTGTTTATCATTTTGTTTTTTAAAACAATTATGTGTCATGTGACCATCTTTTCCACAATAAGTACAATGTTGCCTATTGTGAAAATTATTTGAATGATTATTATGGTGACCATTATTATAGTTATTAGAGGACCTAGAATTGTAATTATTATTATATTGTTGACTTGAGTTATTATTTGAATTATTAGTATTGTTTGATCTTTGATTATTTTGGTTATTATGATTAGTGTTAGGAGATCTATTATTATTTTGACTTTTCGAGACATAGGCATGTTCATTAGTTTTAATTATACCGAATTGAATCAATTTTTCTTCCTCTTGACCCAACATATTTTGAAAGATGACATAAGTTAATTGAGATGATAAAGAAGGAATTGCTAATTGTGAGTAAATATTTGTAATAAACTATTGGAACAGTCTAGGCAAATATTTAGGAATAATGATGTGGATTATCCTTAAATTAGAGAGAGTAACTTGTAAACTAGTTAGTAATACTCTAATGGAATCAAATTTGAGTAAGAAATCATCAATAGAGTTAAAGTTGGTATACCTTAGGTCTTCAAGTTGGTCTTGAAGCTGGATTTTTCATGTCTCATCTACACTTTCATAGGTATTCTTCAAGATTTCCCAAGCTTGATGGGCTTCAGTACAAGTAGAGATTAAAACATATAATTTGGGACTTAAGGAGATCCCAATTAAATCAAGAGCTTCCTCGTTTTTAGTCTGCCAAGCATTTTGGTCAGTTTGAGAAGCAGAGGCTGCCAGTTTTGAACCGACATTAGTTGCAATATCTAAAATATGTCTGAATCTAAAAATGAAGGTCATGTGAGTTTTCCATGCATGATAATTTATACTAGTTAACTTTATTTTTGGCATTAGGATGGTCATAGTTAAACACAAAGATTAAAATAAGGAACACCCAAAATAGATTGAGATAAATTTTTTTTAACATAATCCAGAAAGGAATCTACTAAATTTGTGGAATACACAGACAGAGAAGAATAAATACAGAGAATCAACAGGCTTACTATGGAAGAAAAAAATAAAGTAATAGTTAAAAAAAAACTTCTAAAAAGTTGAATGCATAACTTAAGAAAAAAATAACGTTGAGGTTAGAATAACAAAAAGAAGATTATATAAATGAAACTAAGAATGCAAACAAATGAAGAGATTTAAAAGATAACGTAAGTCTGATTATTTAATCTATGATGATAGAAGATTAACAAGAATAACTGGGATGGAAGGAGCAGAAATAGCAATCTAGAATGAACTTTAAACAAAAAATAAAATTATATACAACAACCAGATTCAAAAAAGAACTTACTAGACTTATATAACATTAATCTGTTATTGATTAACAGATAAGGAACTATAAGCTTGGATTTAAATAATGAATCTCATAGATAATGTTAATATAATCTTCCCTAACATGCCATAAAGGAGAAACAACAAATTTAATGAAAGAGAGAAGATTTATATTTAAGAATAAAAGTGCAATGAAAAGGGTGAATGGATAGTAAAAAATGATTCTGCTTTGGCCTTTGTTAAGGTGGACGACATGCCAGCACTTAAATGATAAGCCCAACACTTAAACAATTCTTCTTTGGCTTTTTAAGGCGGATGATAGCCCAAATTGCAAGGAAGGAGACAAATAACATGAAGATGAAAAGCAGCTCTTTGAAAAAGGTGAAGAAACAAAAAATGTCCCAAACTGCTGTAAGAGAACATTGAAAAAAACTAAAAAAAAAATGCTACTAGAGTAAATAGAATGCAGCTATGCTGAGATTTTCTTCCACACTATTCCCTGTAGAAAAAATGATTTCTATTAAAGGATAAAAAACCAACGCTATCTGTTATGCTATGTTTTTGGACAAAGCAGGTATTTGGAGTTATATATCGAAACCAACTAGAAGAAGAATAAAAAAAGAATGCAAAAATGCATGTGGAGGTGAAAAAATAGCATGTAATTAATGTAATGCAGGAAAAAGATGCTCAGAAAAAAATGCATCAAGAGAAGAGTTAAAAAAAGAAACTTCCAAAAAGGAAAGGAATAGCCTAAAAAAAGAAATAAGACACACTAATAAAGTAAACTTAATTTAAATTTTAAAACAAGAAGATTTATATATGAGAAATAAGTGTATAAACTATATTTAAATTTGATTTTCTATCTCTTTGGTGGCACATCAACCAAAAAGGGTAAGGAAGATTACTAATAAAAAAACTCTCTCAACAAGATAACACAACATCTCCAAATTTGGAGTGCACCAAGATATGGTAGCTCCATCACCTATACACTCAAAAAAGGATTAAACCAACCTGCTCTGATACCATGTTAAAAATAATAATGACAAAATGAGGAAAAGACAGGAAATTGTTTAATCCAAAGAGCAAGGAGTAAGAAGATTTACCATGAATTAACACAAAACTAAGAGCAAAGCAACAAAGGAAACACTATTTTGAAGGGGGAAAAGCATAAAAAAAACCCCATGATATAATGAATGGGAAAAAATGCCTAACAATGAAAGAGAGAGAAAGAGTGAGAGCCAAGCTCATACAATACTGTTCAAGAAGAAGAGTTATCTAGTATAGAGAGAAGGAGAGCCATCTCTTTAATAGAGATGTGAGGGAGGAGTTACATTGTAACTCCCATTCTATGAATGCCACATTCATAGGTGCGTGAGACAAGTGTAGGATTCCTCATAAGGAGGAAAATCTAAAAAAGAAAATTACAAAAAAAATAATAGTTTAGGATGCCTTGGTTTATCCTAGTAAATATGAAAACCAAAGAAAGATTAATTCTAACAATTGATGATGAAAACTAAAAGACAAGTAATGACTAGTACCTTATCTATTGGGCAACAGAGTCAAGTGAATACACTTCCATAGAAAACTCTCTAACTCCAAACACACAGAAACCAAGTGAAGTGCCTTACAAATTACTCTCCTCAATCCAATACCCGGACATCAAATACGTATGCAAATATTGAACTCTCAGATTTTGCCTCTAAGAACTAATCTCTCCTTGAAAGAAACTTAGAGAAAAGCTCACAACTACCTTGTAACTGGTGCATTAAAATGCCTTACAGATTAACACACAAGAATTAAAACCAAACATACTAAGACATCAACGAATATTGCACAGGGATTCTATTGTTCTTTATTGAAAAATCATCTAATTATATACATTTACAAGACAAAGTAACTCAAAAAAATGAAGACTCAAAGTTAGAAAACTGCCCACCAGTGTAAATTTTTTAACATCCTTACAACAATTGAGAAGAAGAGAGATATAGGAAATTAGAAAACCTATTTTAGCCACCAACACCTATCTATCTTCAAACAAATATCTTCTCCTCCAAGAAATTTGATCTTCCTTTAGCAACCGCTTCTTCTTTGCAATCAATCCTTCAACCAATTTGATTCAAAATCTGACTTCATTTGTCTAAGAAGATATGATCTTATTCCTCTGAGAAATCCTCCATGAATGCATATTTTCAAGTCTTTGAAATAAAATATTTTGCACAAAACTATAGGAAAAAGGATAATGCCCTAATATTGCACGTTATATTATTATTTCCTTTGCATTCTAAATCATATTTATATGCAAATTTAATCTCATTTAATCTTTAATATTCTTGCACAGACCATGATATTTTGAATTCTTTTATCTCCAAATATCCTATTTGCATACATTTCCTTTCCTACCTTTGAAATTCTCTATTTTATGCATTCCTTGCATAAAATTCACTAGATTTTGACACATGTCATGCTCTGACTGGCTACTTTTAACGGGCTTTGAGCTCCTTCTCTAACCCTAGTTTGCTTTGGAGACTTGGAGACCACTTAGTATCTAAGTCTCTAAGATATTTCCTTGACCATGGTTTCCTTTTCAGACTTGGAGATTACCTTTAGTCTCTAAGTCTCTAAACAAACTTGACCACACCTTGACCATGCCTTAACCATGATTATTATGCATAATGTAGTTTCTAATTCACTGAAATAATTCACTAACCCTGGTTAGATTTGGAGACTATGTGCAGGCCCTTAGATCTAATCTCCATCTGACGGTGGTCGCTCAATCTCAAAATTTTTGGTGGTTAACAATTTTCATTTCGTAACTGCACAGTCGTGTAATCTCTAAAGCCGTGGCAGTTAACTACAAACCTTTTGTGACTTCACAACTGTGCCTAATGGTTAACTTGGTGTTTAGTCACAAAGGCTCCATGGTTATCTCCTAATTGCAGCTTCCTTTCATGACTTTGTGACCACTCGCCACATGTCCCTTCATCCTAGTCACCATCTATGCCATCTGTCTGCAAAATTTGGTCTTTTTGGTCACCAACACGTTTCTTGAGGCACCACCTATCAACTACGTGCACACATGAAGAGAGCCTCCTTCTCTGCTTCACATTTCAATATGTTTGTCTTTTTCCTTATAAACATCTGAAATTTCTCCTACATGGTCAATGTGGGATTAATCCCCTTTGAGTTTTTAAAGCATTTCACATTTTACACCCAAAATATGGGGCCCACTAGCACATTGACTCCTTCAGCCAAGGGGCCCGCCAAGGAGCCTCTTGGCTCTTTACTTATTTCACTAAGTAAGCACTGGCATATAAAAATATTTTAAAACTACCTTACCCAACGCATGTGGGATAATGTCATCTACAATTTTCAAGCTTTTTAAGCTCTTCTATATACCCGCGCTGGTGTTTGTCTGTGTTAAATGTTTTTTTTATGTCCCCCATTGCTGGCTTGTGCAGGTTCTTACTAGGTTCTCCTTTTAGCCATGCACAATTTCATGATGTCTTAACTACAAATTTGCATTATGTTTGTTTTAAACTTCAGCCATTCCCTTCATAGTGCAGGCTATGTTTACACCTAGCAATTTGAATTTGCTTGAATGTTTCAAATACCCCCAATGTGTTTGCTACTACTCCTATGCAGGATACCTGGAACCAACTCCATGCAACCCTCTCTTTGTGTTTGTTTAAAATTTTGAACTCCCTCCATCATGCCTCATGTTGGCTACCTACTCATTGCATTTGTAATGAACTTTTAACTGCTTTGAAAAATCCTTTGCATGCTGCGTGGCATCATGGTTTTGTTTTAATGTTGCATGATCCTTGGTTTTACACTATGGTTATCGCACAATGTATTTTTTAAACTCTCCATCATTACATAGTACATGGATTAATATGTTTGCAACTTGCATTTTCTAGTTTCACTCCCTTGAAGATCAGCGCAGACCCTCCTTTCTAACTGACTTGCGCTTGCAGCTTGTTTGTTTTACTTTCCATTGGATTTGAAGTTTTACTTTTAAAAAAATCTTTATTAAACATATTGTGCAGCCATGGAATCATACGCAAGTCTTCCATAAACCATAGTAGTATTTAAAACAATGCCTAACCTCCACTTTTAGCTCATCAATTCTTGGTTTTATGTTGCCAAACTGCATTTGTTTTGGGGCTTTTTGTATCCTCCATGTTTTGTTTGTGCTTCCATTTTTTTAATGTTTTTCTAGTTAATGCCTCCCCTATGTTCTGCATAGGGTATCCTTATTCCTCACAGCCTCCAATATACATTGGACAACACTTCAGACTCCTTGGTTATAAAATTGCACAAGGGTCCATGTTAATGAGCTTACTCCTTCCTCATTTTAATGCTTGGCATCTTTTACTGATTTGTTGTGCAGGCTTCTGGAAATCTAAAACATTATGCAGACTTTTGATGGTTTATACTAGCCATTTGGTTTGGAATTTTACTATTTATGTCCCCTGCACAGGCTCTTGAAATTGTATTTACACCTGCCCCTTCAACTTCAATGCAAACCTTGGGGAAAATGCACTTGAATTTTTAAATGTTAAGCTCCTTCTTCATTTATCAGCGTGTTTTCTCTAATGCCAACCATGCATTACTTAGCCACTTCTCCTGCATAGTAACCAACACTTCCCCCACTTTATTTTGTTGGGATTAATGGGAATTAGTACTGAGAGGGGAGGGGTGAATCAGTACCTCTAAAACTTTTGACACTTTTCACCTGTCTTCATTAGCAATCAATCTTTATTGTATTACCAACCAAATCTGATGCTCTTTCTTATGCATGTAGTATTAATTCATAAAATTAATTGTATGCAACATTCATAGAAACATTCATGAAAGTAATAGACACATAACACAAGATATGATATTGCAAAAAACTCCTGTTAGGAAGTAAAAAATACGGTGGGGATGGCACCCACAAAACTTCACTATCTGCAGAATAGAAGGGAGTCGGTTAAGGCTTACAATTTGATCACTTTTGCTGATCTACCTTATTAGGAGTATTAAGGTGGATACCTATTAGGATCTACTCTGTTAAGAGCTTTAGCAACACTGATGTAGTGTGCACTTGGTTAAGAGATTTACAATAGGACTGTCAAGTCCACCTTCCTTGAAAGGATTTCTAAAGTGTACCCCACTTGTTAGAATGTGTACAATATGTTTGACCTAACTGTATGCAATCTATAATTTTTTATTATAGATCCATTAAAGCTCACAGTATATGAATATCACCTATAGTGATTGATTAATACCTTTTCCTGCTCATCAGTAGCCTTTGTTCTGTTCTTGACAACTGATTTGATCTTTGTCTGTGCTACTACATGAATTATCTTGTTCGATCCTTAGATGCTCTTAGTGGCTACAATCATCATCGAACAACATGTTCACAATTGATTGAGCATCTATTTATACAAGTTATGTGACCTATTTTAGAATCATGCATTACAATGTTAATTCTAGATCCAAGGTATAAAACTTGACCTTGATCCTTTAGTTTGCATGTTTTTAATTAGTTAAACTGATAAAAACAATAATAATTACATTGTTTTTCCCTTACGTAATGGATTTAAAACAAATCAAGAAGATAAATATAAAACTTCAGTGAATTATCTGACGTGGAAGTCAGATCCACTTTTTGTGGGATGTAACTGACTGTCAATTCTTAATCATCAGTGTGAACTAAAATTCTGTTGGTGTTCCTTCTTTGAACTAATCATTGGGTTCCCTTCATTTGTTGGGTTCCACTCTTTGACTATTTCATCGGGTTGCACTATTGGTTACTCTTCATGTTCCTTTATCTTTTCTGTCATCAGGTAACATTGAGTAGTGTTGCGTCGAGATGCTTTATATTTGGCAATATTGGTAACCTTGGTGTCGGGTAATGTTGTGCCCTGTCTGTCAGTGTAGCATAAATTGATGGTATATTATCATGTTTTTCTTTACATATAATAATGGAAAAATATAATGTCTTCAATCTCCCCCTTTGAAATTAGTATCAAAAACTCATATGTGCATAATACTAAAGTGTTTAGTATGTACACCATGTATATATCCTTGTCATTATATGACTCCCCCTAACTATATGCATCAGTATAGTATAAGTATATGTACATGTATACTTGCCTTTGTAATATACATTCCCCTTTTTTTATTTCCTCTTTCAAATGACTCAATGTACATATCATTTCCTCCTTTCATTCCCCTTTTTTTTACTGACTACCTGTACATATCATTTCCCCCTTTTTTTGATAATCATGACAAAAATTTACAAGTTATAAGTTGTCAAAAATGTGTAAATTATAGAGTGTCAAGAGTGTGGGAGTGAGTGTTATTGATATCTTCTATCATTTTCTCCCATTATTCTTTGATGATTTCTAATGCCATGTGCTTGAGATCAATCCTGACTTGTATATCATAAATGTTGTCTAGGATAAACATTTCTGGGGTGGAAATAAGTGTTTTTGCCTCTGTCATATGCTGTTGCAGTAGTGTGAGAGTAGGTAAGAGTTTATCTTGAAGCTCATTCACCTCATCTCTGAACTTGGTTTCTGCAATCTATATATCTTGTCTCATCTTTCGAGCTTGCTTGAGCTGTTCATTGTGCAATTTGATGGCCTCTTCACTATTTGTGAGACCTTGTGCACTTGCTTGAAGATCAACATCAATCTATGCTATCTTATTGATATACTCCTTTTTGAGTTGATCTAACATGCACAATTTCTATATTAAGGCTATTGCTTCTGAAATAATAGGGTCTATTGTGCTTACCAATTTAGATAGCTTCACCTTTTGTAGTGCCACTTCTTGGCTTATCTTTTCTGCTAACTTGAATTCAAATTTCTACTCAAGTCTAGCTTCCATAGCCTTCTCAAAATATATGTTTTGAGATGTGATGGCTTCGGTGAGAACCACTAATTGATCAAGCATGGGGGTTGTTTGATCAATATCTATATCAAGTACAATTTGCTAGAGTATTCCTTTTGCAACTTCAAGTACCTTTGTTTCTTTTGTGGCTTTTCTCAATTTGGCCTGCATGGCTTTCCTTCCACAAAGTATTGCATACTTTGTCAACTTAGTAGGATCTAATGTTCTAGGATCACATATTGGAATCTCAATAATTTCATCCAGAGTAATTGGATTCTTGTTCTTGCTCTTCTTTTTCCTTGAGATTTGAGTAGAAGCAGTTTTATGAACTACCATTGCTAGTTCATTTGTTTTCTCTGATGCACTCAGTGAAGGCTTTGTAGATGAAACCTCTTGTGTCTTCTACTCAGGGTTCACCTGTCAGTTAGGTGAAGATGTCTCTTCATCAACCTTGGGTGTTTCAATATATTTCTCTTCTATTTTCTTTTGAGAATCATCTGTCTTTTCTTCTTCACTCTTTTCCTTTTTCTTATTCTCTTCTACTTATTTTTCTTCTTCTTTATTTTGACCAGTAGACTTGTCTTGTTGATCATTGGTTGTAGCTTGATCTACAGTTTTATCTTTTGGTTCATCTATTGTATCTTTTGTTTCTTCATCACCCTTGTCTTTGGGTATGCTTGTATCTACTGCAGATTCTTCATTTCCTTCTAGAAGATTGACGACCTTCATCAATACTGGCATATTATTCTATGTGCTAGCCTGTGCTACATCTAGAGTTATTTCCTACTCGTTGGTTTGAGCTTGTTGAGCAGTGACATCTTCATCTTTTTGGATTTGATCTGCAGGGTCCAGTCCTGTTATCTAAATAATGGAAGTTTCTAGCCATATTTCATCAGCAACATCCATGTCCTTATTTCCTTGTGTCTCCAATTCTTTTTGTGGATCTTTATCAGAATCATAGTGAGTGATGTCTTGAATGTCAAGATCATCCATGACTTTATCTAAGTCAATGGGCTTAGTATTATCTATATTATCTAAAGTAATGTGCTTAGGAGTTGCTTTATCTTTCTTCTCCTCTGTATGAGGTGTCTCGGTGAGAAGTAATTGATTCTCACGACTTGTTGATTCTACAAATAGATGAAGAATTTGTCTCCATTTAGCATTTGTCATGCTATCTAGTTCTATAAATTTATCCTATAGCATCTTGTAAGCTCTTATCTTAGCCACAAATTTATTTGAATGCTTTTTCATTATTTATTTTATCTCTTCCATTTTGGATTCGGGAGGAATGAGTCTTACAAGTACCCTCTCCCTTGCTTCATTTTCTGTGTGCAAAGCATAAGACCATTGTTGTGAAATTCAGTTACCCAGTTCTTTTGGTATTTTGTTAACAAACTCAACTGGTACATATTTGAACTTGACCATTGCCCTGATTATTGCATCATGTATTTTATGTTGATCCTCTAGCTCTAGTTTTGCCCATTGTCTAATTTTTCTATCGGTCATGGTACCGGTTGTAGCAATTGAATTAAAAATTTCATCCATTGTTCTAGAGGCTAAGCTTTTCTTATCTACATCAGGCTCATCCTATTTTGAATCTTCTATATCAGCCTTGGTCCTGACCAGTTTCCTCCTCCTTTTGGTAGGTTTTTTCTTTTCTATTTACTGCTTCCTCTTGTAGGTCCTCACTTGACCTTTCTTCAGAGGTGTAGTATCTTTTGTAGTTTGGCTCCTTGTCCTCTAAGTTGCTATGGTCCTTGGTATCTTGGTTGGAGGTGGAGGTACATAAGACTTTGTGGATTCATAATATGTTGCTTTCTTATCTTTCTCTTCACTGATGGTACCCTATTCCTCGGTGTCCTCTATTTGATCTTTCTCCTCCTCATTAACCGACAACATCTTCTCAAGATTCTTTACCATCTTTTTTTTCTTGTTGATAGTCTTCTTTATGACTAGGCCTATTTTTATCTTAGACTTTGCCTCTTCATATGTCCCAAATCTTGGTTTCTTACTATCAAGAGGTTCATTCAACAGTGTATCAATTGCATTTGTTGCTTCATCTATGTTTATCTCATAGTCAAGATGTGTAAACCAGGTTGTCCTTGGTACAAATGGTTTAATGTGAGTGAAATTTGTATCCACCATAAAACATATTTCATCTCTATGCTTCTCAATCAACTGTTCAGAGATCCTCACTCCCTCCATCATCTTTTCCTTGAAGTTAAGGAAGTATTCAGTCATCACTGAATCAAAGTTGTCACCTAGTGACTTGATAAGGTCACTTATTTGCAATATGACAGGCTTGGTAGTGTCCCTCTTTACTTTGCCAACTGAAGGAAAGTATTCTTGAAAATAAAAGAATATACACATTATAAGTGAGATGAACTTACATGTGTTTGACTTGGCAGACCTGATTGTTTTCATATTCTCATCAAGTTGCTTTAGTAAGATCTCACATAGATCTATCTGTATTCCCTTCGTGACAATCTTGTAAGTTGTGCTTATTGTTGTTGATGCTATGTTGTTTATCCTACTCGCTTGAAATATTTTTAAACCTATCACACATGCACCGAACCTCAATTCCTTGTCGGTGATGGTGTTCATCTTAAGTCCTCTTTTATCCCATACAACATTGGTGAGTTTTTCAACTTTTGGTCGAGAGCGATGCTTGTGTTCTCTTGGTTTATCGGTAATAGGGTAACCTATTACAACATGTAACATATCCTTTGTAATCTTCTTGGGTTCATCCAACCATAGCTTCTTGTCATGCATTCTGATTAGCACTAACCTAATCCAGTCAGTTTTGAAAAACCTTGGGAAATGTAGGGAATTTGTTATCCATTTTAATTGCAAATCCCTTTTACTTACAGATGCTTGTGTTCTTCTTTTAGGTTCCCTTGTTCATAACAAAACTTCTTGTAAGCTTGATCTATCTCTAGATCACCAATCTTAGTGATCTTGCAGTGGATATATGATCTAACATCTTCTATTAGCAAAAACCTAGGTGGAATTTTTGAAAATGTGCCAGAATCATCGGGTTGCGATACAATCTCTGGGCATATCTTGTATTTAGGTTTCACACAAGTGCTATTCTTGATCAACTTAACGACATTATTCTTATCACTCTTTAATTTTACTATTCTTGAAGTGGTTTCCATTGTGTTTCAATTTTTAGGGCTTTTTTGAAAATAATAACATAGTTCTTCGGTGCGCTCTGTACTTACTTTGATCTGTATAGCTTATGAGTGAACAGTTTGGAGTGCTTTGGATTGAGTCGAGGTCACTCTGCTAAATGCTCTCTTTTTTCTCTGTATTTTCTCTGCTCTATTTTCTCAAACTGTGTGTGAAGAATGAAGTGCTTCTATCGAGTATTTATAGACTTTTTCCCTAAGTCTGTCATAAATGCTCAACAACTTATTGTGTCATGAAGACAAAGTTCATCAAGAAGAATCTCAAATAAAATTCTTGGTGTTGATAGGATGCTTGGGATAGCTATTGAGATTATTACTTTCACTGATGGATCTCAGTGTTGTGTCAAGAGAACTTTGTGACTTTGTTTCCTTACCGATGGGTGTTAGGTTACATTAGCGACTTAGCCCTTTTTATGTATTGACCGACAATTCTCAGTAAGTGTAGATAGCTAATCCTTCATATTCACCAATGATTTTTGGTATGTGTTTACCGACGGGGTTGATTTCTCAGAATTGTAACAAGTATCATACTATGCATCTTTATTCATGTAGATTGACTATCTATCAATTTGTATAATGGAACTGATGAAAAATATGACTTGGTGTAGTGAAGTTCCATACTTACTTTTTCATCTTTAGGTAGGGGTGGTGATGTCACCAGATCCATGGGATGAGGTGTCACCTACTACATTTCTTGGTCCATATTCCTCTATGGTTGAAGCTTTCCTCCACATTTTCTTTCTCATTTTCTTGATGTCTTCAATGGTGTTACCATTTTCAAAAGTGGTAGTTTCTGTTATTCAGTCTCTGTAGTCCTTCTTTAGATGTCCAACCTTATGATAGTGTAAACATGCTATTCCCATGTTGGTCCAACCTCTAGACCTTTTGGTCCATGTTCTCATGTAGTTTGCAGCAATGTGACCATATCTACCACATGTTGTGCAGTTTATCTATGTATTATAGTCCCAAACATATGAATTACAAACCCAAACATATGAATTAAAGAAAAGTCATCTTCAAATGACAACAAAATGTCTGGGATAGAACAAGATAGGAATGATAAACCATGACTTACAAGAACCAAAACATGCTGCTCAGTCTCAGCCTCTACCAAGTGCTACAAATCTACTGCTCAAATGATACTGTCTCTGTAGCTAATCGTTCCTCAATAGCCATGTTTCCTTCTCCACACCCAACTACTAGGTACAATGAGCCAAGTCTCACTCTACTACCTCCTACCTGGTGGTCAGCTCCTCCCGATCTCTCTATGCCTCCACCACGATAGCCTCATGTCTATCTAAGACATACTCCTCAAAGCGTAGTACCCTTCTACCACTCTCACCACCACTAGCGCGCAGACAATCAATGCCTATAGTAGCTCTGGTATCATCTGCTCAACCTATGTGTTCACAACCTCCAAATCCATCTCTGTTGGCTTCAAATTTCTTTCTCATCGAGTGGAAAAAACCCAACGCTTACCTTGACGGTGTGGGTACCCCAAACTCTATTGTGGTGTGCCTAAAAAATAAATGGGGGTCTGGGGGCAACACCCCTAGCGGGGTTGAGGGGCAACACCCCTGCGAGGTCCTAGGGTAGCACCTTCAAACCCACACAAAGTCCATGGTGCACACCATTTTTGTGATTTTATGCCCTCTCTCCTCTACCAACTACAATTTTGGTGCCTATACAAATGTCCTTCCCTTCGGTGTCATATGCTATTCATTGTTATGTATTTTTGTCCTTATACAAAATAAATAACTAACCCTAACTGCCTGGCTACCGTACGATAGTATCCTTCCAAGGAAGTGAATTCTGTATGATCTTTTTTTTTTTTTCTAAAACCCCTCCTTGTCCATACAGCTACATGGTTTTATTGTGTGTACCAAGCCTCCTTCCACTAATCGTACGACTTTATTTCTTTTTGGGTTTCCATGCTTCAATTTTCTTCTTCCTGCATTTAAGAGATGTGTGCCCATGCATTTTGTAGGTGGGACAATACTTGTCCATATAGGTTTCCTTCTTTGGTTTTTTCACCTTTGATTTGCATTCATGCCCTTTATGTCCCTTCTTGCTACAATTATAACAATGTCCTATGAATGTGATTATGGATTTAGGAATACCTTTTTATTTGCTCCTGTAGACATTTTAAGTGTGGCCTTTCTTTCCACAGTGATTGCATGTTAGCTTCCTTGGTCTAGGATTAATGTAGGCATCTTTTGGATCAGCTTCATTTGATGACTCTCCATGCTCCATGTACCCTAGTACAGTGTTGGTGTTGGGTCTTCTTTGTGCATTCAAGAATTCATCCATCCTTTTTGTACTCTCTTCAACTCTCTTAATCATGTCATTATGCTATTGTTGAATTATAGACTCATGCTTTAGTTTTTCATTTTCTTCTCTTAGTTCACCGATAATCTGTATTCTTTCGATGAGTTCCACATTCATTCTTTTTGCTTCTTGACTCATAAGAATAATCTGATTTGTTACCTCATGGTGATGCTCTATAAGTCTTTGTATCTCAGACTCCTTTTCTTTTAGCTTGTCTGTGATCTTTCTTCTATCATCAATAGCTAGAGTTCTTTCTTGTTTAGCTTTCCTTGTATTGTTCATGACACCAATCATTCTTACCATCTATGTCTCTTGACCAATTTGTAGATATTTGACTTGTCCAGCCAGATGTAGGTTGATCTTAGTTAGGCTTGTGATGCTTTCTTCTGAAGTATCTGATGCCTTTCATGTATTTGATCTTGAAGACTCAAAGAAATTTGGAATCTCTTCTTCTTGATAATCTATCTCATTATAGCGAGAAGCCATATTCTTTCTTTCATCCAACGACTATCTCATACTGATTCTAGCTTCTTTATACTGTTCATAGAACATATGAATTTCAAGCTTTTTATTCTCAATATTTTTATCAAGTTTTTACTTCTCCATTGTATGATCTTTTCTCTTAAGCCTTTAAGATTTCCAAGAAGAGACTTAGCTCTGATACCAATTGTTGGGATTAATGGGAAGTAGTATTAAGAGGGGAGGGGTGAATCAGTACCTCTAAAACTTTTAACACTTAACACCTATCTTCATTAGCAATCAATCTTTATTGTATTACCAACCAAATATAATGTTATTTATTATGCATGTAGTATTAATTCATAAAATTAATTGTATGCAACATTCATAGAAATATTCATGAAAGTAATAGACACATAACACAATATATTATATTGCAGAAAACTCCTGTTAGGAAGTAAAAACTGTAGTGGGGATGGCACCACAAAACTTCACTATCTGCAGAATGAAAGGGAGCCAGTTAAGGCTTACAATTTGATCACTTTTGATGATATACCCTATTAGGAGTATTAAGGTGGAGACCTGTTAGGATCTACTCTGTTAAGAGCTTTAGCAACACTGATGTAGTGCGCACTCGGTTAAGAGATTTACAATAGGACTATTAAGTCCACCTTCCTTGAAAGGATTTCTTAAGTGTACCCCACTTGTTAGAATGTGTACAATATGTTTGATCTGACTGTATGCAATCTATAATTTCTAATTACATATCCATTAAAGCCCATAGTATATGAATATCACCTATAGTGATTGATTAATACCTTTTCCTACTTGTCGGTAGCCTTTGTCCTATTCTTGACAAATGGTTTGATCTTTTTCTATGCCGCTGCATGAATTCTCTTGTCTGATCCTTAGATTCTCTCAGTGGCTACAATCATCATCAAACAACATGTTCACAATTGATTGAGCATCTATTTATACAAGTTATTTGACCTATTTTAGAATCACGCATTACAATGTTAACTCTAGATCCAAGGTATACAAATTGACCTTGATCCTTTAGTTTGCATATTTTTAATCAGTTAAACTGATAAAAACAATAATAATTACATTGCTTTTCCCTTACGTAATGGATTTAAAACAAATCAAGAAGCTAAATATAAAAATTTAGTGATTTATCTGAAGTGGAAGTCAGATCCACTTTTTGCGGGATGTAACTGACTGTTAGTTCTTGATCGTCAGTGTGAACAAAAAGTCTGTTGGTGTTCCTTCTTTGAACTAATCGCCAGCTTCCCTTCATCTATCAGGTTCCACTCTTTGACTATTTTTTTGTGTTGCACTATTGGTTACTCATCAAGTTCCTTTGTCATTTCTATCATTGGGTAACACTAAGTAGTGTTGCATCAGGATGCTTTGTATTTGGTAATATCAGTAACCTTGGCATCGGGTAGTTTTGTGCCCTATTTTTTGGTGTAGCATAAACCGATGGTGTCTTATCATATTTTTCTTTGCATATACTAATGGAAAATATAATGTCTTCATCTTTCTCATTAAATAAATCTGCAGTCTGTTTACTTATTTTAGGGGATCTCAATCGGTGCCCAATATGGAATTTAACGCCACCTAGAAAGATATCAAACAAATTTTAAATATTCCTTCTATCTCTTTTGAGGATGAGAATTTAATGCTTCATAACAGTCATGAATCCACCTTTATTTGTATTTCAATGCTTACCACCTCCTATATGTGGATGCCCCTGATTGGCCACATAACCATGTACTGGAGATGTCACAAAGAAATTCATGTCTCAATTCTTTTAAAACATATGCCAATTTCATTTGCTCTATACTTTTAATGCATTTGCTTGAAGGTTTTTTGAATACTATCTCCTTCTTCAATCAAACATCTTCACAAGTATTGTTATTGGCAATGTTATATAATTTGATCTTACACCTTCGCAGACTTGCGCTGATCTTTCAGATTGTATTTGTCAATTGCATACTGGTTTTGAAGACTTTAAAACATTCTCCCAAATTGAGAACAATATCTATCGGGATATGTTTAAATGACCTTAAATTTCATACTTGACATTTTTCCTTTGTCTTCCATCAGAAAATTCAAATCCCTCAGATATTCTTTCACCTTCTTTAATGTACCTACTATGGTCTCAGATCACAAGAGATTGAACCAACGAACATTTCAAACCAATCATAACATTTCTGCAAACAGACAATATAAACAACAACTGGCCTTAGGAACTAGCTTTAAAAACTGATAAAAAATCCTCCCAGAGCTCTCACGTCTAGAAAATATGCAGAATTTCATGTTTACCATCATCCTGTAAAAACATATCTCCATGACGCCTTCAAAAGTGAGATATTTTAAACTTCCAAGTTGACCAGTTTCATAAATCTACGAATGCATTTGTCAAAATACATGCAAACCACCCTCAGAATCACTTCTACAAAGTTATCAAACCACATCATGAGATTCAACCACCGGTCTAGGTAGCACACTTACACATACAAAGTATAGGGAAACCGGTCTCTTCTTAAATAAATCATTTGATAACAAGTTACCATTCTTTAAAATGACTATTTTGTAAACTGTATTCTATTTAACACTGCAAATCTACATAAACTACCTTTAGTTTTGATTCCAAAAAATTAACAAAAGAAACCCTTAGAGTCTGAACCTCTAAACATGGATTCATTTGCACACAACGAAGATGAATCCTCAACTAAATTTCTCTGATGGTTGACTGATCAACTCACATTAATCTGCAAAGTGAGCACTTAAACACCTTTCTGAATTTAAACATAGAGAAAATGCAAAAATTGGATTTGGAAACAGCTAGGCAAAGTGGACAACTAGATTGGTCTGAGTCTGAAAATCTTTAGATAGGTACACTTTCATGTTTTCAATGCAGGGGAAAACTCAATTCTTCAAATTCTTGAACTGGGTGCAATTTGTGGGAGCTCAAAGTAGGCTACTCAGAAATTTGCAATTCACACTTGGTAATTAGAATAAATTGCACATGGAAAGGCTTGGGTAAAGTTATCAAATGACCTCATAGGGACCTGAAAACATACAAGAAGACTTAATTACATGCCTAAAAAAAAATACCAAAGCCTTTATGTCTTGACTAACAACCATGCATTAGATACAAACCTCCAAAGTAGGTCACTTAGGAAAATTTGAAAACATGCAAAGTATAGATCTGGGCAAACACCTCCAAATGAGTACTTCAAAAATTTTTCAAAACTAAAATCTAAGAGCTGGAACCCACTGTAATAGATAAATGAAAGGTGTTGAACCCACTCACCAAATGGTATCTCATGAAAATCATCAGGCTTCTTTTTACAAGCATCCAAACTTGACCTCTCATAAAAGATTTTTAGGGAAGCAACTCACACTTAGGGAAATTTTTAGTACATTCACTCCAAAATGTACCTAGACTTTTGGAGTTCCAACAATATACATTGTGTTAAAGAATTTAGAGAACTAGAAATATTAGGGTTATGCTTTCAGTAATGCATAAAAGATCAGTATTCACTAAGTGACAACAAACACCGACGGATAGTGCACCCCGACGGATAGAGAAACCCGAGAAGAAAGTCACAGTGATGCCCGAGCAAGAAACCCAACAAGCATTACCGATGAGAAAAATCATAAGAATTACCAATGAGAAGAACTTCATAGTGATTCCTGATGGACAGACAACCCCAAAGGATAGAAAACCCCGATGGAGATGCAGGAGGAGAATTGAAGTGTTGACCGAAGCTAACAAAGAGTTAAAACACCAAAAGGAACTGAAGTTCAGAAATGACAAAAGACTTAGCTGCCAAGAGCTAAAGAAGGAGTTAAATTTTTGTTAATATTGTTTTCATTGACAAGTTAAATCCAGAGATAAGTGAAAGATTTAAAGCTATTTTATACCAATTGTTAAAGAGAAATCTATGGGACAAAACTGAAGTAAAGCTTTGAAGCAATATTGGCTAGAATTGCGGATCACGCCAAGAACAACAAAGTCAAGAACTGAGAAATGGTGAAATCATGTCTATAAAGAGACAAGATAACTCATTCTAAATTAGAGGTGAATAGAGAAAGAAGATGCTAAAGAGAAACTGATGAAGAAAGAATTCGTCACTTAGACATGATCAATCAAGCTAAAGAATAGAGCTAATTCTGCGGACACCGAGCAACAGAGAAGCACAACTTCATAGAGCAGAAAGAAATAGAGAAAAAGGTATTAAAAAGATACATTGATCAAAAAGGTATTACGAGCTTACAATAGATTTGAAAATATGCAAGTCTAAGTTGTATGTATGAAAAAATCATTTATTGTTTTAGGTTAACCATTGAATCCGAAAGTTGCTTAACCGAGTAGGACTTAACAATCCTTTCTATATTGAGATACATCCTAAGGAGTATCAGAAATTTTGGTCATGAAGATAACATGAGATGCCAGATACCATTTGACAAACTACACTGGGTTTGGTCATAAAAGGTAGCATAGAGATGCCCGATATCAAGTGAAAAACTATTCTATTTAAATCCTCTAACAAGGTCACACCTAACAGTGTGTTTGTAACCTTTAACAGGGTTGGCTCTTCACTGAGCTCACTTCAGAAGAGTGAAAATTTTGGGTTACCGGTCCTAAGTGGTTTTTCCCTTAACAGGGTTTTCACATTAAAAATCCATGTGTCAATGTGTTTATGAGTCATTAATTTAGTGTTTTGCATTAAACATAACTAATCTGGATTGATCGGTATACACTAAGTTATTTACTACATTTCGGTAAATAAAAGACTGCTAATTAGTAAACAGTAAGAATAAGGTTTAACAGTGAACTCTGAGCAGTAGTTATTTATTGAGATTATTTCAAGGCATTCATCTTGTAGGACTGAAGATAACTAGAGGCTTAATATTGTGGTACTAAGTTTTTGGGTTGATTTATTAGGATATTTTTGAGGCCATTGATTCACCCCCCCTCTCAATTATTCTAACAACAGAGGATATGTGTAGTCAGCAAGAGGATAGTGGTCTCATAAATGCAAATGATTCTTATGACTACATATCAGAAGTGGGTGAAAGTGATGATAATGGATCACTTCATAGTGAGAAAATTTCCAAGTTCTTGACTTATGAATATCTAAGATATTCAGGGAGGAATAACTCTGAGTTCTTACACCCAACACACATTGATTTTGACAAAGAGTGTATATCAGATAATCAAGATTTTGACATGTGTGTTTCTGACTCCCCTTGTGCTTTTGTGTCACAAGGCTACAATAAGATTGAATATGATATATCAGATTATGAAAGAATTAGTGCATTTCCAAATTCAAAGGATAAAGAGGTTTGTGACATAATGTTGAGTACTGATTTGGATAATAATGTGGATTATGAATCTTTTTCAGATTCTAAATCATTCATTGAACCACTGCAGGATGGTCTTTTAGTTACTCAAAATATGCAGATACATGGTGAGTGTGTGGATGAGTCCTCACCCTCCAATAAACAAAATATTGGTTTGCATAAGATCTATAGTTTGCAAATGAGCTCTTTAGGGAACTCTGATATGAATATGCAAACCAGTGATGGAATAAAGGATGATAACTCCATTGAAGAGGAGAATAAGGATCATGACATAGATTTTCCATGTTTTGAAGATGATAGTGTTGAACATTTTTCTTATTCAAATGTTGATATGTTTTCTCTTGCAGAGGGTAAATATGGTACACATGTGGTCCCTGATGTTTATGATAAGCTATATTTTAAAGATGTCTAGGAATTTGTCTCCTATAATATGGAGAGTGGGCCAGATCATGTGTCAAGTTATGAGTCTCCTAAATGTTTGCATGAAGTATATGAAGTTGAACATGATAGATTCTCTTTTGAGGTGCAAACTATTGATGTGGGTGGATGTGATGATGTTGATACCAACTATATGGAAGAGTCTGAGTGTTTTACTTTATAGCTGGATGATGATTCTCCAAGATGTGACTGTGAATTAGAAGATGATGAATGTTGTATTTGGTCTGATTTCTTTTTACTTAATGTATGGAACATTAATATGCCACATGATTTACATTTTCAAAGTTTGCCTGATTTCCATGTGGGCTCAAATGGTGAGTATGGTGATAAATTTTTGTGTGATGAACTAATGGAAAGTCTCAGTAGGTTTGATCAGACAGATGAAAGTGGCATTTTTGCTTGTTTCTAGAGAAGGGAGTAGAAAGTTTTGTTTTTGATAGAGGCAAGATGAATTTAAATTTTTTTGATGGCTCTAGGACACCAAGCCTAGTTTGAATCCTTCAAATAAGGGCAATAAAGAGGTAGAGGTCGTGTGACTCTGCTAAGCGATCAGTTGTAGATAAGTTTTGGTTTGTACATATTCTTGTTGTTTTTGTCTGTTGTAGGGTAGTTCCTTTCCGTAGGTGGTCTTCTTAACCCCGAGATTCTGGAATCTTGTTATGCCTACAAGAGACATACATGCCCAATCAGGAGTCATTGTTAGGAATATAAAATTTTCCACTAGTTCTGAGTTGCTCATGTTTATAAATATATGAAACTGGTTCTTAAGCCCTAATTTTTCTTTGGTTTCTAGCCCTTGGTTCATTTTTTCCCTAAGCCCTAAGTGTCCCATGCTCCTTATATTTTTGAGTTAATTTTTGGGTCACTTAAGTTATTTATCCCATGTGTTTAAGTCATTGTGCATGGGGCCCACCTTTAATATTTCCTAAGTCCTAGCCGGGTTTACTTTAATTTTTCTCAAAGTTCCTCCAAACTTTTATTTTAAACGAAGTGTTGAGCAAGTTCACACTTAATCAGATGGTAGACATTATGCCTGAATCAGGAGATGCACAATTTTTATTCTTTGTGGGTTAACACCTTTACGCCATGTAGCACATGGTGGGACACGATCAGAGCTGTAGTAAAGATAAGCATCGAGTGGATAATTTTTGATCCTGTGGTTGGCGTAATACCTTGATCCAGAGTTGCAAGAAGTTTATGCATTGCGGAATCACACTTATGTGATATGTGTCCTATTCAGATCGTGGGTCAGGTTTTCAAAGAAGATAAAGGTAAAGCATATCCAGTTTTATCCTATGGTTGTCGCAATGCCTTAAATAGATGGTGATCAAATTTTATTCCATTCAGGTATTGCGCCTGAGCCCCATGTCTCTATGGCGGGGCCAAGCTAAGGTTAAATGTCAAGTTAAAGAAAAGACATATCTTCTTTGATCTGATGGCTAGTGTTATGCTTGGAAGGAAAGATGCTCCTTTTTTAGTCTTCAAGGCATTGTGCCTGAATGCCACATGTCTATCCTTGGTGTGGGCCAATGGTTTCAAAGACTTAGGGAAGTTAAAGGATGATAAGATCAGATAGGATTGTGTGGTAGGTGTTATGCCTTGAACATAAGGTGCTCATTGGATATCCTTTGTAGAATCATGCCTAGGTGACGAGTGTCTATTTTGATGAGAAGGCCAAGTGGGACTCAAGTATTACATTGAATCACCATGTGTTTTGAGCTCATGAATGTTTTAAAAGATGATCGGTAGCTACATTTTAAAGGTAGATGTAAATTTTGATCTGGGTCACTGATGCTATTTTCCATGCTAGGTGTGACCATTGTAACCAACTTTTGAATGTTTAAATATATTTCTAAGGGTTTCCAAGGGTGGCTCTGTGTTTGATGTTGCAAGAGGGTAGATGGATAAGATTGACCTTTGAAATCGATAGGATGTAGTCGACTGATGCTGTCTGGATGGAAATTTGATTCTTTAGAGTGCATTGAAGCAGAGAATATGTCCTTAGGATTTCTGAACAGTTTATTAATCCTTTTTAAACCCTATTTCTATTCTTTTATTTCTCTTGCCATTAATATAAGGTTTGTTCCAGAGTTTTAGTTGTTGAAGATCAGATTATATTCTTTTAGAGCCAAGCTATTGAAGAAGGGTCAATTGGTGTTTTGCAGTTTAGAAGGGCCAAATCTTCCCAAAGTTATTAATGCAAACAAGACATTCCATCCACTATTTATTTTGCAGGGTACTATTCTTCAAACTTCCTGAGATGACTGGCAGCTGCAAATTAGTTTTAGTGTAGAAAGGAATAAAGACAAAGGTTACTTAGTGAATTAGAACAATTATGTAGTTATTGCAAAAGCTTTGTGATCTAATAGGATATTATCTTGTAATAACTCAGTTGATGGATTTTGTTACATATTTTGTCTTTCATATGAGTCATTAGGTTTTGTTTGTTGGATCTTGACCTAAATGATCTGAGGCTTGTTGCAATCCTTGATCTATAAAAGGATTTCCAAGATCATTTAGAAAGGGCTGGAAAGTTAGGAAATGTAGAAAAGAATTGAGTTGCATACCTATTTCCAGTCAATAATATAGAAGATTGTTTAGACTATATCAAGATAGAACATAAATTTTTATGTCTTGCATTTTATTTAAGTGGTATGTATTTTGAAATAGATTGATACAGAAGTGATCTTCATACTTAATACAATATTTTACATTCAAGTCTCTCCTTTGTGCTCACTTCTTGAGTTGTTGATTTTATGATTCGTTGCATGGAATTTATTTATGTATATGTTGTTATTCCTTAGCTTTGATCTAGGATCAAATTAAATATGCTCTGGATAAGACATAGGTGCATTTGGTACTGCACAAGGATCTTATAAGTAGTGTTTGGTCTAAGATTATTTGCGTTTATGGCTTTGATTCCTTGGCAACAGTTGGTTTTTATATTCTACTTTTGAACTAGAAATATTTCCCAATGGATAAAGAAATGATCAGAAATTAGTACATTCTTTGTTGATACATGTTTGATTGATTTGGCTATATTCTGCAAAAGTTAAATCAAAAGAATTTCCAAGTTCTTTTATGTTTTTTGGTTGTTGGTTGTGTGTCCTTCATGGTAATGGAGAGTCAATGAATGAGTGGTTACAATTTAGTACTTTCTTACCATTTTTTACTATATAAATCCAGAGAGAGTTAAGGTATTATATATTGAGCTGGATTAGGTACACCCACCTTGGTCCTTCAGAACCAAAAGTGTAGAGGGTAGTCTTGTCCGTATAGTTGGTCTAGTAACCTTAAGATCTTCCCATATTTGGAGCTAACCACTCTTAAAATCCATCTCAAGGTATATTGGTAGCTTTCTATCGTGGGATCGAATCTGCCTCCATATTCTCAAGTTAACAAGGGGGGTTAGTAGCACCGATTTGCAATGGGGGAAATCAATCAAATAACTAATAAGAATGAAACTATGAACAATAAAATGACAAGAAATAAAGGAGGAATACAAATAAGTGCAAGCCAAAAAAGATCAAATCTTTTATTGTCTCTCTCTACTCCTTCTGAAACAATGTTTGTGTGGTACTCAGTATTTTTGTGGGCAACGTCTATGACTTGGGAGTGTCGAGAATATGATATTGAATATGTGATCAAAAGAAGGATTGATGCTTGAACCAATCTGACAGAGTAATGGAACACGTGAGCTTGAAATCTTGGATCTATGATTGCAAGAAGGCTTTATGCTTGAACCAATCTGACAGAGTAATGGCGCACGTAAGCTTGAAATCTTGGATCCTTCAAATGGTTATGAAGGGATGATTATATAGAACATGGAAATGATATGAATGGTTGGGATCAATCCTAGAGATAGGAGGATGAATGGTTGAGATCAAAGGGAACTAGAGAAACCATCAGTAAACTCCACCTCTTCAATTGGGAGAGAGGAGATAAAGTTTGGTTAACTGAACAACTAATTATGAGTTACCTTTAGAACTGAAGAGGTAATTTGGAGTTACCTTTTTGAATTGAAGAGGTAGGTGGAGTAATTCATGCAATCAGAGATCTG
>MU223206.1:980833-1002185 GCA_018584345.1 Thuja plicata | reverse complement strand
AATATACTTTATTTCACCCACTTTATTTACTTATTACAAATAACATACCATTTACACAAATAATAAAAACATACAATTATTATTATTTATATAAGCATGGATATATGCGTGTGCACCCACATATACATATACCTATATAAAATACAAATTATTATAACATAGTTATTTACTATACATATAAAACATATTAGTTCTAACTCATAACGTGAACGCAGACCAATATCAAATCAAGTTCATAACATAAACTGCATTCTACTCTCCCAACTAGGATAACTTCCTAAATAGAATTCTAAGTCCATGGGTAACCTTGAGAGTAACTTGGTTAAATCTCCACACATCAACAGTTTAAGGATTTTGAAGGTATGCTCAGACTTGTGTATCCAGGTGGAGACGATGCTTGGTATCTGCATCAACAACTGATATGCATATACAAATATAAATATAAACCAACAGTGGCAAACAAGGAGGGAGAGTGCGACATCATGTGGATCTCCTGTAGGAGTTACTACGACTGCCCCTCCTCATCCTACACTCACATCACCCATTGTACATCAAACCATAATAGGGCCAGTAGGGTTAAATCATAATATAAACATCATAACACAAATCAATGTAAAACATTTTACTGATAGTTCATTTCTAGCCATTCATCATTAAATTATAACTCATTTAATATGTCCAAATAACTGCAATAACCAATTATATATGCTCAAATATCTCATAAAATTCTAACTAAATAATAATCATAGTCCATCATAAAACCCAAAGTGTCAAAGCAATATTCATGTCTGTCTAATATAGGAAGATTCTAGGGTGGGCATTACAAGAGGGTTCTCGAGCCATATGGTTGACACATTAAATTTGGTGGGGAGTTTGACTCCCTTCTTAATCAACATGGCTAAGAAATGTTTAGGATTTCTCTCTACAAAAATGTCAATAACCTATGCGGAATAGGCATCTTGCTCTATTTCTTTGAGCTCCTCCTTTGTGACATCATGGAACAATGCTGGTCTACGAGGATTCTCAATAAAAAGAGTAGGACTAGTATTTCTGAATGGGTTGTCCTCTCTCTCTTATTTCCATAGGGGAAATCAGTTGATATAAGACTCATCAAGTTGAGTTTTAGCCTTTGACCTAGTGTAAGGCCCTCCATAAGGTGTGTGAGACATAGTGTTGTCAATATTTTGTGACTAAAACAAGTAATAAAGAAAATAGAAAAGGATAACCTTTCTGGGAGAGTCTGAGTTATGTTTGGACAAGGGTAATTCTAAGGACAGATGTTGATTTATCTTGATCTCAAAGGCTTGGTTATGTAAGAATAGGATTCTTGACTATTACCTGGGACAAAGTCACTGATAGAGATATGATGATTTTGAGATAACGGGATCAAGATATTTTGAGTCTAAACTTTTGAACTAACAATGTTTGGACAATAATCACACTTTCAAAGAATAGATGATATTTAAAGTTTAGAGATTCTGACAATGTTATTTGCATTTTTTTGGGATAGACACTGGTCTTTTACACAAAATGAAGGGTCTTTCCAAGGGTTTTAGGTAAAATAGGTGTTTCAAATTCTCTAGTTTAAATGCGGCAAACTTCCACCAATTGCAGTAGAGTGACAGGTTGATTGCAGTAATCAATCACCAATTACGGTAATAGAAAGGTCAACTACGGAAATAAATAGGATAATTGCGATAAAATTCTGTCAATTGCAGAAAAGGGGAGACATTCTAAAAAAATAATTCAAATTGGCTTCACTATTTGATAAAATTGTTTTTCCAGAACAAGGTTTTGATTTGTAGAACAGGTTTGATGTTGACAGCCTAGAATTTAACACATTGGACTTGTTTTGATAGTTTTGATGTTTGTTTTGCATTTTGGAGACTGATCAAAGAACAAGCACAATGGACAATGTGTTTTGTAATCTAGCATGGGTTTTGATACAAGGACAAATAGATTAATCTAAGGCAAATTTGGCTTTCAAATACAATGTTATAGGCCCAATGCTTGAATGTTCGTTAGCTCATACAACAAGTGTCACACTACTAGGACACAAAGGTCCACGATGTAGGTGCCCATATTTTTTCCATTGCCAAATATTGTTGTTGTGCTAGTGAACATCTCTTTCACTAAAAAAATACCTTGGAACACATATGTTGGGAATCTTTGGGGAAATTATGCAACCCCTTGCACTATAATAAGGTCTTTGTTCAGAGATGAATATGGTTGGCCTCTATTTTAACAAGGTTGTAGTAGGGTCTGTTGCGTCTATCCAATTGGTTTTTACATGTGTGACTCACTTAAGAGCCTATTTGACCATGCTAGCTACTTAGGGATATTCACCCAATCCAGGCTATCATCAACACACCTCACTCGAGCTTGGATGGATATAAAATGGAACTTTGGTTCGCGTCTTGTTTATATACCGATCGAAAGGATTACCATTTTAAGGTCATTCTCTGAGGAAGAAGCGCATTCCATAGACATGCATTTCTAAAAAGTATAAAGGTTTTTAATCTAACAGATTGTGCAAGTGCACCAAAGACTCAAGACACAAGGTTAATCGATTAAACTCCAAAATTTCAAATGTGTATTTAAGCTAATCACCCATACATGCACCAATGTTCAATTTTAAAGCCCAAAAGTAAGTGATGATTTCTTGTTCAATTTTAATGCACCAAATTTGAAATATTGTTTGCCTTGGTTTAATTCTTAACCACCACATTAATTTTAAGCATAAATTTTGGAAATGTGAGGTTCAATATGTTTGGCATACAATGTTCTTTTTAAGCACTAAAATGACAACATGAGTTAATTTTAGTTGCTTTGTTAACCTTTTCCTTGCCACAAGCTATCAAAATACTTTAATAGTACCAAAAAGTGTCTAATTAAGAATTGAAGAATCACCCACAACTCTGGAATTGTTAAGACCACTAAGACTAATTGTGACCTTGTACTTAGCTACAAAACATTTGATAGAATCCAAATATCGGTTGTACGCTTCACTTTGATCTTCTGGTGTGATGGCTAAAATGGCTCTTTGTTGTGTTTGGTAATTTATGGTCCTTCTTGTGGCTACTCTTAGTGATCTATCACCTGTGATGCATCTCATTACCCTTTTCGTCATTCATCATTGGTCAATCCTGCATAGAAACCAAGAAAACAATAAGATCTTAACAGAAAAAAGTAAATTTGAATTAGATAAGAAATAATTATGTCAATTGCGGTAATTTTTTGTTAATTGCGATAAAATCTTTCCAGATGCAGCAGTATGCTATCAATTGTAGTAAAACACTTTTAGTTGTGGCAAGATGTTGTCAATTGTAGTAAACTCTAGTTGATTGCAGTAAAATGGTATCAATTGTGGTACAGATCAGTCAATTGCGGCATAGAGAAAGAAAACAAAGATTTGAATAATGACAGAAAATAATTATGAAACCCTCAAATCAATTGCGGCATTAAGCCAGTCGATTACAACATATTTTTTTCAATTGTGGTAAAATACCAGTGATTGCAAAATTACAAGGATATCGAGAAAAACCATGAAAAAGAAATTTTGCAGCTGTACGGCTGAGGCCAAAAATTCATGTCTATCATCTGCAAGTGATATTTGGGTTATTTGATTCACATCAGGTTCACCAAAATTTTGTGGGATCGAATCTGCCTCCACAATCTTGAGTTAACGAGGGGGGTTAGTAGCACCAATTTGAAATGGGCGAAATCAATCAAATAACTACTAAGAATGAAACTACAAACAATCAAATGACAAAAAATAAAAGAGGAATACAAATGAATGCAAACAAACAAATCTTGAATCTTCTATTGTCTCTCTCTACTCCTTCTGAAACATTGTTTGTGTGGTGCTCAATATTGGTGTAGGCAGTGTCTATGACTTCAGAGCGTCAAGAATATGATATCAAATATGTGATCATAAGAAGGCTTGATGCTTGAACCAATCTGACAGAGTAATGGCGCACATGAGCTTGAAATCCTAGATCTATGACCATAAGAAGGCTTGATGCTTGAACCAATCTAACAAAGTAATGGCGCACGTAAGATTGAAATCCTGGATTCTTCAAATAGTTATGAAGGGTTAATTATATAGAATATGGAAATGATATGAATGGTTGAGATCAATCCTAGAGATAGGAGGATGAATGGTTGCGATCAAAGGGAACTGGAGAAGCCATCAGTAAAATCCACCTCTTCAACTGGGAGAGAGGAGATAAAGTTTGGTTAACTGAATAACTAATTATGACTTACCTTTAGAACTGAAGAGGTAATTTGGAGTTACCTTTTTGAACTGAAGAGGTAGGTGGATTAATTCATGCAATCAGAGATCTGATCAAGAGTTTTCTTTTTTGAACTAAAGAAAAAATTTAATTCATTTTTATAATTAAAGTATTCAACATGTGAGATAATTGAATTCTTTTTGGTTTAGAATTGAATTATTGAATGAAATTAAATTAATTTAATGAAATTAATTTAATTAGAAGAATTAATTAATAAGTTTAAATATTTAAATTTAAACTTTAGGAAATTGAATTTAATTAATTAATAGAGATTAATTAATTAAATAAAATTAATTATTTAATTAATTTTGGGGATTTGATTAGATGATTTGGAGAATGAAATTAGAAGAAAATGATTAATTAAAATTAAAAAACCATTAATTAATAGATGAAAATTAGTGTTTCTAATGTAAGGTTGCAAGTATGTCCATTTTAGGGTCTCTACACTTTTAAAGAAAAAATGTTTTAAAACACCAACAATGCTAATCATATTGGTTTGAGGGTGAGCCTTTGGTGATATTCCTAATGTTATAATATACCTTGGTGAGTGATCTTAATTCCTATCATCATTCACCAATCTTATATTATACATTTTGGTGAACCTGACTTTTGATATTTCATCTTTTGATTTGGTGTTAGATCCTCTTTTAATGCATTTATACATCTAGATCTACTTTGTATGTATTGTGTTAGTTATTATTTCTATCACATATCTACTACATTTTATGCATCTAGATCTATATATTTCTATTATATATTTTTTTACAATCAAATCTACTTCTCTATGCTAGTTAATGTGCTTTTCACACAAGGCTTGCTTTTGGATTACATATTTCCTTTAATTTTATTTTATCTTCATTCCCTTGTGCATGAGTGTTATCACTTTGAGTCCAAAATAAAGCATTCTAGTTAGAAGAAGGCATAGACTAATGGGTTCCTTTAGTCTTGAACCCTCCTTCTTTTCAAGGAATCTTGATGAGACCAACATATATCTTAATGATACCAATCCTATCTTGGAGAATAACTCTTCTCATTCTTCTCATGATGAAGATGAAGCCTTAAGGGTTCCTTCTATCCAAGTCCAAAAATATTTCCATGACTTTGAAAAGTTTGAACAATGGTTAGCTCAAGAAAACTCTAATCCTTAAGTCTTTTCCATTGTAGAAGGCTTAAGAAACCTATTCATAATGATGAACATTGTGTTAACATATTGCGTAGCATTTGTCATCTCATTGATACCAATTTCAATCCTATTATGGATTGTGCTCAAGATTTAGGCCCCATTCCACCTACTAAAATTTTTAAAACCTCATTTCCTATCTCTACTTGTATTCCTAGTGTTTCCACTTATGCTTCACCTATTATAACAACTTCAATTCAAAATCTCAATCCCATACATGTGAGTCTTCCTAATCCTTATCTTACTTCTATTCCTTCAAGTGTACCATGTGTTTCATTGCATTCCTCCTTTCCCACTTACCATAGCGTCCCTTTTTCAATATTCATCGATTCCTTCAATTTCCAATAATTCTCCTAACATTTATAATGTTTCCCATCCAACCATCCTTTCTACCAATTCTACCATCAATAGTTTGGCTCAAACAATGTTTTCTTTGTAACAAAAAATTTCCTCCATGACTTAGTCCAAGTTAAACATTCCTACTTGTGACATTGCTAGTCCTTTTTCTTTGGATAGTATTTGTGCTATTATCCCACAAAATATGGAGATTCCTTACCTTGAGAGTTATAATGGTATAGGTGATCCTTTCACTCAAGTCAAAACCTTTCAAACCTTATGTAGTGATTTCTCTCACGACTAGAGTTTCATGGAAAAGTTTTTTACTAGAACCTTTCAAGACAAAGCCTTGAAATGGTATTATTCTTTTCCTCTTTATTCCATTGGTTCCTTTCACAACCTTGCTAATGTTTTCATTCACAAATTTCAAAACTATATTGGTCCTCAAATATATCTGACTGATTTAATACATTGTAAACAAGGTGTTAAAGAAAAATTAAGTGATTTCATTGGCATATTTAAATATTTGCATGCTTAGATTTCTTATCCTATGCTTTATATTGATGTGAAACACATTTTTATTACTAATTAACAAAAATACATTAGAGACAAGATCCTTATTTCTGAATTCTCTTTTTCTGTGATTGTGTGCAGTGCTTCATCATTATTAAGTCCAAGTGAGTAAATTTGAGAGAACCACTCCAATGGCTCCTATTTTTGTTAATAAGAGTGATGTTGCATCCAATAATTTCAATAAATTTCAAAAATTGAAAAACTTCAGCAAAATCAACAACTCATCCAACATTATTGATGAACAAGTGGTAACCACATCCAAAGGTGTGGCTCCTTTTCATCTATCTTTAAACCTACTCGTAATTTTACTCACCTTTCTGAATCGTTACATAACGTGATGTTGAAATTAATTAATGATAATATGTTAAAAATACCTCCTATCAAACCCATTGACACATCCAAACCTCAATCTAAATACTTTTATCCCAAAGCTTTTTGCTAATACCATCATCGACTTAGTCATGACACTAAAAAGTGTTTTCATTTGAAAAATGTTATCCAAGATCTTATTGATTCTAATGTTATATAGATTGAAGGTGACAATGATCAAGGAAACAAACTTGTGACACCTCCCAACCAAAATTTTCAAATCTACATCAAACCTTTACTGTCTCATTCAACCAATACCATTGATCTTACCCAACCTTCTTCTTCTTCTCCTTGCATTGACTACAATGAAAAAATCAATCAAACTAATCATGTTTTCAAACAAGTTGAGAAAGTTAAACCTAAACCTCCATCTCAGACTTGCATTACCTTTTATTCTACTGAGACAATTAAAGAACCTAATGGTCCCCTCTACATTGTCGCAAGATTTCATGGTCTTCCTTCCCATGGTTTCCTTATTGATCCCACTAGCATGGTGAATGTGATTACTAAAGAACATCTTTATAGTAGATGATTGCAATGTGATATGTATGATCAATCATATGTTATGATATAAAAATTCAATGGTTTTCTTTATCCTTCCCATGGTTCCAATTCATTTCCTATTGAAGTTGGTGGTAAGACTTTAGATGTTAGGTACTTCACTTCCATCCAAGCTTATGATCAATTTCAAGTCATAATTGGTCTTCCTTGGATTACCTCCATGAAATTTGTGGCTTCTCCTATTCATAAATACCTTAAATTTACTCATAAGGGAGAAATCATGACTGTTAACTATAGTCTATATCAACCTTCATTACCTCAAGACTTAGTTGACCTTGATTTCTTTTGGCCTTCTATGCCTCAACCAACCCAAACCCATCCTGACCTTCTATTTTGATCATATCAAGCCTACAAGGTCCAAAATATTTGTGAACTTAGAAAACATAAGGATTTTTCATCTCTTTTCCCTAGATGTGGACTTCTTCCTACACCACCTATTGGAGATCTAAATTTTGCAAATATTTAGAGTTCTATATAGTGAGAAACCTTAAAATGCACCTCCTAAATCCTAGGATCAAGAAGAAAATTGGCCTTGTAATGATGTTTTTCACTTGTAAATAAGTGTTTTCATCTATTTTCAGCCTCCTACAACCTCATTTGGTACCTTTGTCAAATAACAAATTTTTAAGGCGTGCACTAGTTTTACCGTTTGCATATTACAGCTCCCACAAGATGCCTCTTTTGAAGACTTATTATTTCAATTCCTATGGTCCCTTTTGAAAATCCTAATGTTCCATGTAATTGTATACATCACAATGAAGCCCTATGCCAAATTTAAAATCTCTATGAGTCTATTTGATATTTTTGCTAGGCTAAAACTGAATAGAGTTTATGCAGATTTGTTGTTTGCAGGGTGACATCAGTCAAGAGATCTCTTTGAAATTTAATATTTATTGGTTGAACAGATATCTTATCAGATGAATTTATTCTTGTAATTATTTATATGGAAATAAAATTGTGTTCTAGATAACAGATCTTCATCAGGTCATTTGACAGGTTTTTGAGCCCAAAAGAAAATACAATTTTCGATAATTTATTGGTGAAGTTTTTAGAAATGAAAAGTTTCCAACTTCAACAATTAAGATTTTGGCACTCATAAATGATCTTGGGAAACCATTTGGTGAGAATTTTCTTGGTATATGTGACTATGTGCCTATGCAATTTCATGAATATTGGAGGAGTTTTGACAAACTTTTTAATTATCTTCTAAATGCTCCGGAGCCAAATTTGGCATCTCAAAAAAGTGCAAAATTTTCAAATTAAAAATTTTCATGTGTCTTGGGATGGACACAGGAGTCTCTGATTCTGGTATGTTATTTTAAAGTTGAAATTTTCTCACAACTGACTTAGGCCGGTCATTTTACAAAGGAAGTACTCCACTTTGGTGAGTTGCTCATGATCTGAGATAAAACCCATGTTTTATCTTATTTAGCATAAAATTTCACCATATTTCATAGCCCCATGATACTTCAAAATGGCCATAGGAGAAATTAAAATTTTAAGTAAAGGTTTCATTTGGAAATAAATGAAGAATGGGAGTTTGAGAAGTATGGAAATAGAGTTTATAATATGCCTCTCAACATATTTTAGTCTTACATTAATGATCATACAAAATAAATCTATACTTCAACCTTTGTTATAGAAGATACTAGAATTTGCAAAAGCTATATTAATTGATTAGAATTGTGGATATGGAAAGTCATAGATGTTGATATTGACAGAGATATATCTTTCAAGTCAAGATGTGACAAATATAGCAATTGCACTGATCTTCCTCCTAAAATGTATAAGCTAGATCAGATTAAAGCTTATATGAATAATATGCAAAGGAATTAAGATTATTTCAAACATCTAAAAGCAGTAGATGAACATTTTTTTTGCTGGAAGTTCCTGAAAGAGTATCATGTTAGAACAATTGAGAGGGGGGGGGGGGGGGGGGGGAANGGGGGAGGGGGTGAATCAGTGGCCTCAATAATTAATCCAATAAATCAACCCAAAACTTTATACCACAAATATAAAACCTCTAGTTATCTTCAGTCCTACAAGATGTTTGCCTTGTGTGAATCTAACATGTATATATCGCTTGATATTTATACTTTTTATCATTTCCTTAAGCTTTAGCGAATAGCAGTCTATCTTTTCTTAACCTTTACTAAAATATAGTAAATAGCTTAGTGTTTACCGATCAATCCTATTTTAGTAATGTGTAAAGAAAAACATCAAAGAAATGAACAATATACATATTTGACACATGGATTTTTAATGTGGAAACCCTGTTAGGGGAAAAACCACTTGGGACCGGTAACCCAAAATTTTCACTCTTCTGAAGTGAGCTCAGTGAAGATCCAACCCTATCAAAGGTTACAAACACAATGTTAAGTGCAACCTTGTTAGAGGATTTAAATATAATAGTTTGTCACTTGATATCTGGCATTCACTATGCTATCTTCATGAGAAAATTTTTGATACTCCTTGGGATGTATCTCAATATATAAAGGATAGTTAAATCCTACTCTGTTAAGAGATTTTTTTAATCAATGGTTAAACTAAAACAATATATGATCTATTCATAAATACAAATTAAACTTGTAGATGTTCAGATCTATTATAAGCTCATAATACCTTTTTTATCAATGTTCTCTTATGTTCCTTTTCTCCACTTATTTTTGCTTGGTGAATGTTGTTTGCTTCTCTGTTGCTCGGTGTCTACAGATTTCTTAGCTCTATTATTTAGCTTGTATGATCAGATCTGTATGAAGAATTCTATCTTCACCAGAATTCTCTTCAGCATTCTCTCTTTTCATAATGAATAAATTTTCTCTTTTATAGACATGATTTCATTATTTATAAGTCCTTATCTTTCTTGTTCTTGACGTGATCCGCAAATCTCTCCATTCTTGCTTTAAAGCTTTCTTTAGTTTTATCTCATAGATTTATCCTTGAAAAATAGAATAAAAGTACTTTAAATCTCCTTCTTATCTTTAGCTTTTAACTAATCAATGAAAAACAAAGTAATCAATCAGTTAACTCTATATTTAGCTCCCGCCAGCTAAGTCTTTTGTCATTTCTGAACTTCAGTTCTGATCAATGTTTAACTCCTTGCTTTTTTGGTCTTGACTTCAGTTGTCCTTGGGCATCTCTGTCCATTGGGGTTTTTTATCCATCAAGCAACACTATGACTATCAGTTCTTCTCGGTAATACTTACTCGGGTATCTTGCTCAGGTATCAATGTGACTCTTCTCAGGGTTCTCTATCCGTCGGTGTGCACTATCTGTCAGTGTTTGTTGTCACTTGGTGTATACTGAACTTTTATGCATGACTGATAACATAACCTTTATCTATTTTTTTCTTTGAAGTCTTTGACAATATGTATATGACCAATCAGAGTATATCAATTTGACATCAATGACAATACAATACATTAACTGATTTAATGTCTTGCATTAACTTTCTATAGCTCGATGATCATCAACTTAACATCTTCAAACATTCAATCAGTTATAGTTCATCAATCTCTCCCTTTGGAATTGATGGAAACATACTACATTACTACTAATACAATATGAAATATATCAGTTGTAGTTCATCAATCTACCAAACTTATTATTATATAACCAATACAAATGTCTGACTCTCGATAAGCTCCTATAACATAGATTTGATTCTTGTCGAGTACTTTCTTCATTCTTCATTCCCTTCACTGGATAGATGTAGCACCTTTTGATTTTGTCTCTCACTTTTTTGTAGAATCTCTTCTCCCTTTTTTGGATAGATATATAGTGTTAACTTTTCCAATTATCTCCCTTAGATGGATGTTTCTTTGAATCTTTCTCTGATGGTTTCTCTCTCTTTGACTGTTCCTCTCCTTAACAAATGATTATGATAGAGATTTTATATCTCTTTTTTCCTTTGAATACAATATATTTCATTGAATTCTTCTGATATATATTTCATATGGATATAATCTCTCCCTTAAGTCATCTCTCCCTTTGACAACAATGGAAAACTAAATCTCTCTCTTTTTCATAATATATTCCTTGAATTTCCTCTCGATCAACAATTTTAGCTCTGTAGTAGCCAACATTTTCCCTGGTGTTTGGTGCAGATAAGTACCTTTTTGTGTACTGATAGATCTTTGCCATTCATATCTTTGCTTGCATCAATATGAATGATCTTCTGATTATGTGTAGGCTAATGCAACCCCTAGTCAACTTAGTGACTAGTAGACAAGGGTCTCACCCCTAGTCTCTTCCTTAGGTACTCAAATGTATCTTTAGGAAATGACTTTGTTAATATCTTTGCTAATTGTTCCTTTGATCTAACATATTCTAGTATCACCTCCTTCTCTTGAACTTGTTCTCTTAAGTAATGATACTTGATAGCAATGTGCTTTGTCTTAGCATGCATGATAGGGTTCTTTGAGATGTTGATAGCATTTGTATTATCACAATAGATAATTAATAGTTTAAGGATTTTCATATTCATACCTTCTAGTAATTGCTTGATAAATGCGATGTTAGAGAAATTTGCAGCAACAACCACATATTCTTCTTCTGTAGTAGATTGTGATATGCATCCTTACTTCTTTCTTATCCATGTGACAATTCTGTCACCCATAAATAATGCTCCTCCTATTGTGCTCTTTCTGTCATCTATGTTTTCAACCTAATCAACATCTGTATAGACTTGAAGCTCAAATTTTCCTTCTTTACTATACCATAGACCATAGTCCTTGGTATTCTTTAGATATCTCAGAATTATTTTGACAACACTCATGTGTGATTCCTTGGGATTAGTAGAGAATCTTGCAACTATTCCAACTGCATGTGCTATATCTAGTCTAGTATGAACAACATACTTGAGTTTTCCAATCATTGATCTATATAAGGTCTGATTTACCTCGGTTGACTTGTCTTCCTTTGTTATCTTGCATACGATTTCCATAGGTGTTCCAACTGGTTTGGAGTCCTCCATCCTAAATATCTTTAGAACTTCCTTGATGTGTTTGGATTGTGTGATGTAGATGCATGCATCCTATTGAAGAATTTGTAGACCAAGAAATAATTTTATCTCCCCAAACATTGACAGCTCAAACACTTTGCTCATTTCATTAGCAAATTATTTGCATAACATATCATTACCCCCAAATATGATATCATCAACAAATATTTTAGCAATTAGAATGGTATCATCAATATCTTCTTTTAAATATAGATTACTGTTATCACTTGTTCTTACAAATCTAATACTTATGAGATATGAGTGAAGTCTTTCATACCAAGCTCTCGGTGCTTGTTTCAATCCATAAAAGGCTTTCTGTAGTCTACAAACCATGTTCCTTTGGTTAGGATCAACAAACCCTTCTAGCTATTCAATGTATACCTCTTCTTCTAGTATTCCATATAGGAATGCATATTTGACATCCATTTGGTATACCTTGAATCCTTTGAATGCAGCATAATAAAGTAGAATTCTTACTCCTTCTAGCCTAGCAACGGGTGCAAAGGTTTCTCCATAATCAATACCTTCTTCTCGTGCATACCCCTTGCATACTAATCTTGATTTTTTTCTTGTGACTTCTCTATTCTCATTCATCTTGTTTCTGAATGTCCATTTGGTACCAATGACATTTTTGTCATCTGGTCTAGGTACTAATGTCCATGTTCCATTCTTCTCAATTTTCTCTATCTCTTCATTCATAACACTGACCCATTCTATATTCTCAAGTATAGTATTAATAGATTTAGGCTCAAAATCACAAATTAAACATCTAGTGTTCAGTGACTTACTTCTCATTCTCATTGCATGTATTTTGTCTCCTACAATTTGGTTCTATGGATGGTGTCTTCTGACATACTTAGAAAGTACCAGTTCAGCTCTTTGTTCATTATTTTGATCATCATCTTGACCTTTATTTTGTTCTTCATCGCTCGATACATCATTTTGAGCAATTTCCCAATTTCCAGTGTTTACAGCCTGATGCTTGGGTGCATTGTTCTTTCACTTGGTAGTGATACACTATTGCTCAGGCAGAGTGTCAGGTTCTTCTATGTAGACAAACTTGTTGTAGTCTTCCGGTTCTTTTCTTCTTTCCTCATCATTTTTTTCAACAAATTCATCTATTTTGACATTTTCACGTTCAATGATTTTGTTATAGGATTTGTTAAGACATTTATAAGCCTTGCTTTTGGTAGAATACCCTAGAAATATTCCTTCATCACCTTTGGATTCAATCTTTCCATTTCTATCTTTTTTCAAAATATAACATTGACTTCCAAAAATTCTAAAGTAACTTACATCTGGTGTATGTCCATACCATAACTCATAAGGTGTCTTTTTGGTGTCTTTCTTCAATTGAACTTTGTTCAATGTGTATACAACATTACTGACAACTTCTCTCCAGAATGTTTGTGTGACATCTTTCTCAATCTTTAGTATTTTGACACAATCAACAATGGATATGTTCCTTCTTTCAGAAATCCCATTTTGTTGTGGTGTTCTCAGTGCACAAACCTATCTTTAAATTCCATGCTCATTACAAAAGTTAGTGAATTTATCAGATGTAAATTCTCCTCCTCTATCTGATCTTAAGCATTTCAATTCCTTACCACTTTGTTTTTCAACCATAGCTTTAAACTATTTAAACATCTTGAATGCTTCTGATTTTTCTTTTAAGAAAATAACTGTCATCATTCTAGAATAATCATCAACAAAGAGAATGAAGTATCTATCACCATAGTAGCTCTTTTTTCTCATTGGTCCACATAAGACAGTATGGACCAATTCTAGAATAGCATTAGGTGTGTAGGTTTTTCTCTTGAAACTTGACTTTGTCATTTTACCATTTTGACAATTTTTACACATGACATGGTCAGGTTTTGACATTCTCTGTAAGCTTCTTACTTTCCTTTTATTGTATATCCTAACCATGTTGTCAAAATTCACATGACATAACCTTTTATGCCACAACCTTATGTCTTCATTTCAAGCCATTAAACAACTGGTGTTAATATCATCAAGATAGAATAGGTTACCTTTTGTGTGTTCACCAGTACCGATCAACCTTCTTGATTCATTAAATATATTTTCCTTTTTGTTCTCAAATGCAACTCGGTGACTTGTGTTATTCAACTGTGAAACACTCAATAGATTATAGTTAAGTCCTTTCACCCAATATGCATTTTCACATCTGATCAGATTATTCAACATTATTGTTTCTTTACCTTCTACTGGACAAGGTAAGTCATTACCTATTCTTACTGATCCACCATTATAGTATTCGAAAGTTTCAAAATTTTCCTTATTTCCATTCATGTGGTGAGTACAACCACTATGAATAATCCAGAATCATTTTTACTAACCTTAGATATGAGTGCAGTCTCAACATACATTTCCTCTTTGTCTGAATCATCTTTGATAGAAACAAATACCACCTTAATGTCTTCATCAGATTCAGTGTCAGTATTTCCATCTTTGTTCTAAACCAGGTGAAAAGCCTTCTTTCCTTTTTCCTTGTAGTCTCGGTTGTCTCTTCTGTCATATTTTTGGTTGCTTCGGTAATCTCTGTCATCACCTTTGCCAAACTTCTTTCCATAAGTTATGTCATTACTTATGTCATCTTTTCTTTTGTTAGGACATCTAGCAGCAAAGTGTCCAATCTCTTTGCAATTAAAACATACCAATGGTAATTTACCTTTATATCTACCTTTGCCTCTCTACAATCTTGTAGCCATTAGTGCCTCAATCTCATCAAGTTCTTATCACTATCATTTTCACTATCATTTATCATAGTGTTTATGACTTGATTTACTTATCTTTAAAGAATATTTGAATGCAGACTCAATAGATGGTAAGACACTATTGTCAAACTTATTCATCTCAAAAAAAATAAGTCTACCAATCAAACTATCTAGTTTGACATTGTTATTTTCTACTGCTCTCATTTCTTGGATAGCAGATACTCTAATAGCATAAACATGCAATAAGGTTCTTAGGATTTTACTTACCACTATTTCTTCTTCAAGTACACCTCCTACTCCTTAGATAGCACTGACTACCTCTTTGATTCTGCACCTGTACTGAGTGATTTTTTCTCCTTCTTTCATTTCTAGGTCATCAAAATTTCCTCTTAGGCTTTCTGCCTTATCTCTCAGCACATTTGCATCTCCTCTATGTACTAGCTTCAATTTGTCCCACATTTTCTTTGCAGTGGTGCATGTTTGGAAATCTTCAAATTCAACATCAGAGAGAGATGAAGCAAGTTCTATCATCATAGAATTGTGTTCATGATTTTCTCTCAAATGATCAACTGTTGGAGGTCCAGTAGGTAATACAAATAAAGTATCTAAGTATTGAGTGACATAATTTCCAATACCTAATAGGTGGAGTCTTATCCTACTTTTCCATGATGCAAATTTGTCCTTGTTCAACTTAGGCACATCCCTTTTTCTCATCTTGTGATCTTTTTCTTTAGTCTTTAAAATCCCTTTCTAAGAACACAATCTCTAATACCAATTGTTAGAATAATTAAGAAGGGGGGGGGGGGGGGGGAATCAGNGGGGGTGAATCAGTGGCCTCAATAATTAATCCAATAAATAAACCCAAAACTTTATACCACAACTATAAAACCATTTATCTTCTATCGTAAAATTTGTATGCCTTGTGTGAATATAACATGTATATACTGCTCGGTGTTTATACTTTTTATCCTTTCCTTAAGCTTTACCAAATAGCAGTCTATCTTTTCTTAACCTTTACTAAAATATAGTAAATAGCTTAGTGTTTACTTATCAATCCTATTTTAGTAATGTGTAAAGGAAAAAATCCAAGAAATAAACCATAAACACATTTGACAGATGGACTTTTAATGTGGAAACCCTGTTAGGGGAAAAACCACTTGGGACCGGTAACCCAAAATTTTCACTCTTCTGAAGTGAGCTCGGTGAAGAGCCAACCCTGTTAAAGGTTACAGACACACTGTTAAGTGCAACCTTGTTAGAGGATTTAAATATAATAGTTTGTCACTTGATATCTAGCATTCACTATGCTATCTTCATGAGAAACATTTTGATACTCCTTGGGATGTATCTCAATATATAAAGGATAGTTAAATCCTACTCTGTTAAGAGATTTTCTGAATCAATGGTTAAATTGAAACAATATACGATCTGTTCATAAATACAACTTAAACTTGCAGATGTTTAGATCTATTGTAAGCTCATAATACCTTTATGATCAATGTTCTTTTATGTTCTTTTTCTCCACTTCTTTCTTCTTGGTGAATGTTGTTTGCTTCTCTGTTGCTCAGTGTCTACATATTTCTTAGCTCTATTCTTCAACTTGTATGATCAGATTTGTATGAAGACTTCTATCTTCACCAGAATTATCTTTAGCATCCTCTCTTTTCATAATGAATAGCTTGTCTCTTTTATCAACATGATTTCATCATTTCTAAGTCCTTGTCTTTCTTTTTCTTGACGCGATCCACAAATCTTGCCATTCTTGCTTTAAATCTTGCTTTAGTTTTATCCCGTAGATTTCTCCTTGACAACTGGAATAAAACATGATTTAAACCTCCTTCTTATCTTTATCTTTTAACTGATTGATGAAAAACAAAGTAATCAATCAGTTAACTCTATTTTAGCTTCTGCCATCTAAGTCTTTTGTCGTTTCTGAACTTCAATTCTAATCGGTGTTTAACTCCTTGTTTTCTTGGTCTTGACTTTAGTTGTCCTTGGGCATCTCTATCCATCAGGATTTTTTTCTGTTAGGAAACACTATGACTTTCAGCTGCTTGATAATGCTTTCTCAGTTATCACTATGACTCTTCTTGGGGTTCTTTATTCATCGGTGTGCACTGTTTGTTGGTGTTTGTTGTCACTTGGTGTATACTAAAATTTTATGCATTACTGATAACATAAGCTTTATCTCTTTGGCTCTTTGAAGTCTTTGACAATATGTATATGACCAATAAGAGTATATCAAGTTGACATCAATGACAATATAGTACATTAACTGATTTAATGTCTTGCATTAACTTTCTGCAGCTCAATGATCATCAACTTAACATCTTCAAACATTCAATCAGTTATAGTTCATCATATCGATGGAATAAGGAACAAACATTTTTATTAAGTGGAAAGTAAGGGATTTATGATCTCCTATTAGAGTAACATCACATAAATATATTTTAATGGATGAAATTCTTGTTTCCCATAAGAATATAGCATCAAAAACAAGTGGAAGAGCGACCATAGCATGGTTTATGTTGACGAGTGGGATTTAATTTTGTATAATGAAAATTGGTGACTACAATACTTAGATAGACGAGCATGTACGCAATATGAGGAAGTTTTATAAATTTATGATATCGCTATTTAACAAATAGAAAATAAGGAGGGTTGCGAAATGATGATGATTTCACTGATTTAGTCTTTGGCTAGCTACAAAATTGTGGAAGAATGATTAACAATGAGACAAGAATAAATTTTCCATGATTTAATTTTAGGTTAAGTATTAAAGTTGGAAATCATAGTAACATTTCTCCCTCGAAGAAAAATGAGATGAATTTTGGAGAACAATGGTAAATTATCTTTTATCCAAAGGTGAGATAGAATTATCTTGTTAAAAGGTTAAATGTTTGGTAGAAATATTTATTACATGAATTTTGACACTCAAAACAAATGAAGAAAATATTTAGGGTTTGGAGCATTTACGGAGACATTTGGGACTTTATCAAAAGACTTATTTTGAGGAGTATTTATAAAAGAGAAAATAACAAGTAAATCCTAGAAATATGAAAATGTTTATGCAAGAGGAAACCAAGAAGGATGAATATTTATTTTAGTACACATTATGATAAATGTTTTATCATGTGTGATAATTATACCTTGAAAGTTAATCATTCTTTTGAGAATGTTAAAAGGAAAATATTATTCAAAAGGATATAATTTCACTTAAAAGTGAAATATTCACATAGAGTCGTGAATAATATTCTCACCAAATAAGAAGAAATATTATTTTGTGGGAAAAAATGCAATCCATAAATAAGTGATACAAAATGATATAATACGCCTCTAAATGTAAAGGTAACAATATTTCATAAGATATACTAGATGGATAAGTAAAAGGAAAATGATTTTTGAGAATATTTAACAAACCAAACTATTTTGGTAAAGGATATAATATTTCCCATTAATTATTATTAAAGGGAAGACTTCACATCAAATTAAAATATAAGGTGCAAAATATTATTATTTTGGATATGATATTTTTTTTTATAAAGATGCAATGTGAAAAGGGGAATTATTTTCATTTGAGTAAATGTTGTAGATTATAATGAGAAGGTTATTTTTCTTTGAGAACATGCTTGTTAGGGTTGGATGAAAATGTCTGAAGATAAATAAATATTTACAAGTGGAATCCAAAATATGAAGGGAAAATACTTTTCCCATGACTAGAAGACAAGAAGGAAAGTAATTATTCTTTGAAATAAAATAATATTTTGGAGAAATTATTTCCTTATTGAAGGTGAAATGATGCATTTATACAATAGATATATTATCTGCAAGCTGTAGATTTATAGGCACGATAAAAGTGGTGATGTGGGATAAATCATTTTTATGAAAGGGCATATTTTTTAACTCAAGTTAACCCAATAGAATGATTCTTAATTATGATTTGTAATGTTATAATCTCTTTCCTCTAAATATTGTTGTGAATAATATTTGAATCTGAATCAGATGCTTTTTGAGAAGCAGTAACTTGAAGAGGAGGAGCAGAATGATCACATCAAGACTTGGAACAAACTTATTTCTTATCTAAACAAAATATTTTTGAATGAATTTTTATTTATCTTTTAGTGTAACAATTTTTCATGTCTTATTTTAATTTAGGGTGTTTAGTTATGATTTATGACACTATTGTAATGGTCTTCACTTCCCCTCATTTTTTAAAAAGAGGAAACAAAGACCGTAGTAGAATAGAGATAGATAGAATGATAGAATAGAATACTGGTTGAACATAGAGAACTGATATATTGATTGTGAAAATTAATTTCCATTTAAAATGATTATGTAGAAAGATTACTTGTCCTTCACATTGATATGATTATGAAAATGCATCTATGAAGTTGTTGTCCTCATGTCTTTCATCTAATTATCTTTCTAAAAAAATGAATTAAAATCAATGGGACTAGTTAATGTGTTGCGTACTTAATCATTCTGCATTGATAGGATTAGATGTTTGATGGTTTGTCAAAAGGATAAAACATCATCTTGTAGATTTGTACATGAGGTTCTGATAAGAAGTGACTCTATGCCTAGTTAGGTTAAGGGACTGGTCTTATATTCTTCAAAGATCATAAACTTTTATAAATTATGATGCAAGAGCATCCTGGGTGTAAGGGCAATCTTGCATCACCCAAAAATATGTGTTTTTCTATTCAATAAGGGTTATTTTGTAAAAAAGCTACTATTTTTGGAAACTTACTATTTTTAGTAAGTTGGTCGCTTGAACTCAGAATGTTCTAATTTTCTAGGTGAAGGTTCATCTTAGTCATATAAGGATGCCAATTGAATTTCATTGCCAGATCATCTGTATTGGTGAAGTTATTAAGGATTTACTGTTGAGATTTTAGGGTGCAAAATCTTTGAGATCAATTTTCAGGACCTTAGAGGCTCCGAATCGAGGTCGAACCCTGGCTGACTAACATTTCAAGCACTGTAGATCGTGATCTCCCCTTTCCGAAAAGTGGTTATAATAGCCAAACGGAGCTACAGTTCTGTCATGCCCCAAAACTAGGCATTAACACCTTTAACCAAAAGAACTTAAAACTTACATTTAAACATGATATATTAATTATAGGAAATGAAATCTATTCTAAACCTTTGCAAATTAAATTGATTTAAAGATCAATATAGAATAACAACACCAATTAGAGTAATAGTCCTTAGGGTTCCTTTTTCCACTATATTTAGTAAAACAACCATAAATCTTATTTTGGAATAACCATCAATTTAAATAAGGGCCCAATTACTTATTTTATTAAATAGAAAAGAACATACTCTGATCTTAGAAGTGTCTTCAAACAAGAAGGTTACAATTCCAAAAAAAATATCTCAAAATCTACAAGGAAGAAACTTGAATAGAAAAGACTTTGAGGTAGAAACTTCATCCAAGACACCAAGACTTCAGCAATACTTTCAAAAGCTTTCTTTGAACCTGTAAGAACATCAAGGTTGACCATGGAGGCTCACCTCCCAACCTAGGCCTTTGCAAGGCCACCCCCGAGCTAGGGAATATAGAAATGAACGGGAGACATACATACAAACAAGTATTCACAATATCGAACCCAACAATAATTCATCAAGAAATTCCCTCCCAAGGTTTAACAAAAAGAAGGTCTCCAAGAAACCTTCTCCAAAAGTGGGGTGATAGTGTACTAGCCCAGGAGGAGAAAGCCAATAATACAAAATACGTACACTAGGAAAGGGCCACACATGGACTCAACATTCCTAAGTACCACATATATAATCCTATTTCATGGCCACACATGGACTCACGAACAGATTTCTACCCTTCACCTCAATGCCCTTCAACAACAACTGGAGTAAATTTACCTTTCTTTCACAAAACAAGTTATGGCTTCAAGCCTTCCAATTTCTTATAAACCCCAAATTCCTTGGGAATTCTTGGCATCATGGGCACCCATATACCCATGTTTATCCCTCCACACTTGGAGACTCTACACTCCTGGCGTCTCAACTTATCACCCTCCTAAGGTACTCTGTCCTCCGTAAGATGAGCGTGCCTTGAAGACTCCCAAAATAAGTATGAGCACAAATAAAATACAACATAAAAAAGAAACTCAATAAACATACATGGAGTAGTCCATAAACTACATACAAGACTCCTTTAATGGAGCTCAAGCCATAAACATGCTAAATAAAACATAAAGACATCTTTACTCTAAGGAAACTAACCTCAAATCCAAGCTATGGAAATTACCAAGTTGATTGAGAAGAGCTTCCCCTTCCA
>MU223206.1:955918-969425 GCA_018584345.1 Thuja plicata | reverse complement strand
GTGTTGGTAGAAGCACAAGGAACATGACATATGAAGAATATCTGGTCAAGTGGAAAGGATGACCTGTTGAAGATTCATCATGGCTGACAAGGGAGGAGGTTAACCATCTTGGTTTTCCTCTGCACACTTGAGTCATGACAAGGTCACTTCTCAAATTACCCCAGGTGTCTGGTGCAGGAGCATCCTGGGTGTAAGGGCAATCTTGCATCACCCAAAAATATGTGTTTTTCTAATCAATAAGGGCTATTTTGTACAAAGCTGCTATTTTTGGAAACTTACTATTTTTAGTAAGTTGGTTGTTTAAACTCAAAATGTTCTAATTTTCCAGGTGAAGGTTCATCTTAGTCATATAAGAATGCCAGTTGAATTTCATTGCCAGATCATCTATATTGGCAAAGTTATTAAGGATTTACTATTGAGATTTTAGGGTGCAAAATCTTTGAGCTCAATTTTTAGGACCTTAGAGGCTCCGGATCGAGGTCGAACCTCGGCTAACTAGCACTTCACGAGTTAGGCACTATAGATCATGATCTCCCCTTTCCAGAAAGTGGTTATAATAGCCAAACGGAGCTACGGCTCAATAGTTATGGCTTCTAGAAGTTGGGCTTCCTAATCTCATGTTTTATAAATATTTAAAGCCGACTCTTTTGTAATAAAAGTGAAAAATAATTAAATGCTAAGGGTAGTCGGCCTTAATGGCTAGATTTCTGGAACCTTATCGGGTGGTGGAAATTGCCTATATAAAGAAGGCCCATAGTGTTTTCTAGGGCAGTTCTAGGTAGATCGGGGTGATAATTCGAGGCTTTGTCCTACAAAATATTATAAGGGGAATGCCCATGTGGCTTTGCATATTGTAATTCTAAAAGTTTGTAATTCCACATTTGTGGAGATAATAAGAAGCCCATTTTCTATTCTTGCAAATTGTTGTTGCTTCTGTATTTCTATTATGTGTTTGTGGCATTAAGGGGAGCACCCTTCATCAAATTATCAATTTCATTTTCATTTCAAGAAAGTAGGAATAACATTAAAATAGAAGTAGAGATAAAGTTGAAATCATATAAGTGTAAAAATAAGGTTTTGGTAGAAGAGAAGATAAATAGAAGTGATCAAGTAATCTAAAATCAACTATTTTCTTCAAGCATATGCCACTGTGAATAATTAAGAAGGAAGGTTACAAAATATCTGTTATAAACAACTTCAAATTAGAGGTATAGTTGAAGAATAGGCCTACCCGCCTTGGTCCTACAGAGCCAAAAGTGCAGATCATTCCAATAAGCTTCATATTGATCCTGTAAGTTGGCCAAATTGTTTGGAGAGTTTGAAGATAAAGGATGAAATCCTTTTAAAACTTTCCAATTTGTTGATTTTGGAACCAACACCACCTACACCTCCTCTATATGATTTTGCACCACCTCCTATTGCTTATACAAATTCTCCTAAATTCATCTCTCAACCTAGTGTGGTTCCTTCCATTCTTTCTCCTAAAGAAGAAAAGGATGCAATGCTAGTTGATCCTGGCCCAAACCAAATTTCTAGCAAAACCAAATGCAGTTGTCATACCCGTGACCACTATTATAAAAATTGTGCTAGAGCGTGTAAACATGCTTGTAAAAACATTTATTCACCTCATACACCTACTCATGTTTCACTTCCCTTTGACCAACCCATACTTGAGCCAATGAAGGAAGTCAATTTAAACAAGATAAAATAAAACAACCATGACAATTCTATTCGTATCTTGGATTCTATTACAATTAATTTGGAAGAAGAAGATACTCTTGATGATGATGTTCTTGATCCTAACAATGATATTCATGCTTGTGATTCTGATGACATGTATGTGACTATTTATATTGATTATGATTTACCAGCTATGCTTTCACAACAATTGTCTATCACTCCTAGTGACAAATATCATGACCTATCTTTACAACATGGTCCTTGTTTGGAACTGGATATTGTTCCATCTTTCATTCTTGACGTTGCTCCTCTTGTAATTTTTGCACTTTCCCTAAATACTATAGACTGAGATGGGCGGGTAGACGATACGCGTGACTATCTCCTCTTGTATGGTGGATTTTGTGTGTTTGCCTACATTGTAATGTGCTTCCCTCATGATGTGTTGCCTATTTTGTTCAGATTTTTTTAAACGACCCTCATTTCTCTATTGGTGCAAGGTGATAAAGGAATCAAAATTTTGTAAACATTCTTCTATTTGTATCTCACTTCTTCTATATATCGTTACATGTTATGTTGTGCTTGTGCCATTGTTCATAAATGTGCCCTTTTGATGCAGTCATGAAAATATTTTCCCTAATGGAGATGGTCTAAACCATGCAACAAGATTCAACATAGTGGAAACAACCAACTCAGACAAAAGAAAATAAAATCAACATGCTACAATAGATGTTTGCATTATCACATAATCATATATTTACATCAAATTGGCCTACAAGATGCAGCTTACATTCTCAGGATTACATTCCCATTACAACATAAATCTCAATCTAAAACATAATTATAACCTTCCAAAGGGTATCATAATATGAGCTACCAATACTACCTAAACAGAGATCAAATGCCTCAATATATAGAGCCTTGCAACACATATGTTGACCAGATCAATTACATTCTCCAAGACTAAGAAAATGTAATACAGAAATATAGGTTAGGACCCAAATCAAAAGATCTCAAATAAAATATGTAGAAATGATGTGTGATCCAAGAGAGATATTAAACAAAGATCTAGGAACATCAGGGTATGAGCCACTAAGTTTCGCTGATTGGAAAAATGCTTTGCGAGATCAAAAAATTCCATCTAACTGATAGAACATGAAGAACACACAGAAATAACCATGAATCTTTAATATTTCTCTAGAGAGGTATCCAAATGAGGTGAAAACATAGACATAAGTAAACTATGATTTCCAAAACCAACTATGAGGTTTGTAACAATAGATGATCCAAAAAAAGGATTCCATTAAAAACTCAAAAAATTGGAAAACGAGAAAAACAATGAAAGGAAATATTTTTGGGTGATGCAAGATTTCCAGTGACCCAAGGATGCTCCTACATTAGACACCCTTGGTGAGAAGAAGGTTTTCCATAAGAGGAAATTATGAATATATTATAGGATTTAGAAAATAAATCCCATGCTCATTCTTAACTCAAATATCCTCTTTATCTTCAGATTCATTTTTCTGCACTTCTTCTCTTTCTTCTATCAAATCCATAAGATCACTCTACTTTGTACTTTCTCTATCATACCTCACATTAACATTGTTGGAGATTTTCCTTTGTGAGAGTAGTTGTCTGTATGTTTGTCATTGATGGAAACATATAGTATACAACAACATACTGTATTCACTTTTCAGTATGGATATGTTGGAGCCTTGCACAGTTGTTTTTATGGTGGAGATAGTTATTATAAAATGTTCATACATGCAGATTTAGATGTTAAGTTAAAGTTGAGTTATTTTGATCTGTTTACCAGCCATAGTTTTAGAGGATTAGTTTTAAGAGCTGACAATAATTTTATTGATTCTTCAATTGCACCTATCTTTGGGATATGCATGTTCAGATTCATGTTTAGTTATGAGTCAAAGATGATTAACCAAAGGTGCTAAATGTGTTTCATCTGAAGGGTGATGTTTGAGTGATTTTGGTGAAGCCGACTATGTGAAGTGATGCATCTATTCATTTTGAGTTGTACGGTTCTAATTATGTTTCATGCTTAGTTTAGCTGACAAGAAAAGTATTGAAAGGATTCCTACAGCCAACGTGATCATATATTTTGAAGAAGATACATATAGTAGTTCATTTGTGAACACCAAGCATGAAGGAAGAGACAGAAAAAGTAGAAAAGAACAGAGCAGGATATTAGTTGTTTTGGGACAGTAAAGCTATATCATTCATCAGTTGAAGATCTATGTAAAGAAGTGGAGAGTGCATATAATTCAATGGAACTGATCAAGACAACAAGTCTACTCAAACAGTTCATTATCAGATATAGTGTATATCTATTTTACAGAAGGTTGCAACCTTCATCATTTTAGTAGTGTGCTCTCAGACAATGTGTCCTCACCCCTAATAGGGTTATTCGTAAAATAATCCTAACAGGGTCTGAACCTTAACCAAGTCACTGTACTTATTGCATTGTAAATATCAACTCCTAACAGGGTTGTAAGATCTTCTAACATGGATCATTATACTCTAGTTTAGTTCTTTGTGGGCGCTAATTCCCATTGGGGTTTTTACCTATTTTGGTTTCCTCGTAACCAAAATTGTGGTGTTCTATTATGTGCTATGTTGTTGTATTTATGTTTAATGTTATTATGTACTTAATTGGAGAAAATAATTAAAATTAGTAGATAACTGATTCAACCCCCCCCCTTCTCAGTTATCTCTTGGGACTATTCCTAAAAAACATCAGGATTCTTACCACCTTGTCCTTTGATTTTCACAACTAATTCACCTTTGTCACAGGACTTCATCTAATTAGCAACCAAATTTTCCTACTACTTCACTTCTCTCCTCTACCCCCGTCAAGGGAAATAAAGTAAATTGTTGTCCATCCTTCTCTATTGTGACTAAGTTATTTCTTCAATCATGAATAGATCCCCTATTAAATTTCCAAGGTCTACCCAATATAACATGACAATCACTCATAGATACCACATCACACAATACTACATATCTGTAAGGTCCAACATTGAAGTTGACTAAACATTATTCTTTCACCTCTACTATATGTTCATCTTGAAACCAAATTATCTCATAAGGACAAGGATTTTTAAACCTCTTCGATCCAAGCTTCTATACCATCTCTTTTGATACCAAATAATTAGTACTACCACTATCCATAACAACCTTACAACATTTATATCTTGATTTGCAAATAGTTCTAAATAAATTCCCCCTTTGTATAAGTTTAGCTTCCTTCTTACTCGAATTGATTCTCCTAAGCATAAGAGATTCTCCCATCTCAGGTTTGGCCATATTCTCCACAATTTCATCAATTTTCTCCTCTTGTACCACAAGATTTTGTCTACCCATGCTTTTACTAGATCCTTCAGAACATTGGAAATCTCTATGTCCTATGCCACCACATTTGAAAAAAGTACCTTTAAATTCCTTTCTACCATTCCCTCTTCTAAGTGTCTTCTAATCAGGTTCTATCTCAATGGTCTGCTTCTCTTTTCCATTTCTGTTCACTTGCTTTTCCCTTCCTCTAGTGTTATTATTTCTCCTCTTTAACTTATCTTTTGTCCTCAATGCATACTAATAAGCATTCTTTACTATACAAATACTTAAGTGAAATTGAATATGGAATCTCAAGCCATTGATATACCTATCCACCTTCTCCTTAGATATCTCTTAGTGTCTAGATTTAATTGCCATCTTATAGAACTCCTCAATGTATTCCTTCAAACTCATATATTTTTTCTTCAAGTTCTGCAATTTCTTGAACAATTCCAATTCATAATCCTCCAGTATAAATTTAGTCTTTAGTATAAAAACCATTACCCTCCATCTAGTGATTTGTAATTCACCATTTTCCTCTCTGTCTTTATACAATTCTTTCCACCATAAGGAAAAATGACCCATCAACTAAGTTTGTGCTAACCTAACCCTCTATGGATCTTTTATATTGTCAAACTTAAAGTAATATTCTAGTTCATGAATCCAATATATCAAACCCTTAGGATGCAATGAAGCAGAAAAAGTAGAAACCTCTATTCTATGACTCTTACTTACTTGTGCCACAACCCTCAACAATATTTCCTTGTCTGCAAGGATCTCAGTGTCTAAAGTCTCAAGATATTTAGAAAATTCTTCATATTCTTCCCCAGTCTCAGGATTCCTTTGCATTCCAGTCAAATCATTTTGTATCTCAGTGCTTATTTTATTTTGGAAGTCCTCCATCATTTTTCTAACCTCCTAGGATTCATTCTTCTAGCCAAAATATTTCCAATCCTTAGGTGCAAGTGCCTCAGCTTCAATGATATAATAACAAGCTACCAATTGCATCTCACTCGATGATCTATCAAACACACTTGAAGACTTCCTCCCACTCAGCAATCTATTCACCCCTGGTATGACTTCAATCACAAGTTATCAATTAGAAACAATCTCCCTTGTGATCCCCTTGCACAAGTCCTTTGAAATTGTAGACTAGGTACACACTTTTCCACCCCACAAAAATACATCTAAGGCTTCACAAGCTCAAGAAATCAATCTGCTAACATAGGAACATCATACTTTCTATGATATCATATGTCTCTATCATGGTAGGAGTTTCCCCAATGGAGATGGTCCAAACCATGCAACAAGAGTCAACATAGTGGAAACAACCAATTACACACAAGAAAAGATAATCAACATGATACAACCGATCTTCACATTATCACAAAATTATACATTCACATCAAATTGGCCTGCAACATGCATCTTACATTCTTAGGATTACATGCCCATTACAATATAAATATCAATCTAAACTCTACTTCTAACCTTCCAAAGGCTATCCTGCTCTGAGCTACCACTACTTCCTAAACATAGATCAAATGCTTCAATATATAGACCCTTCACAACACATATGTCATCCAAATCAATTATATTTTTGAAGACTAAGAAAACATAATACAGAAATATATGTCACAAGACAAATAAAAATATCTCAATGCCAATATGTATAAATAATGTGCAATCCAAGAGATACATTGGCAAAAGATTCAGGAACTTTGGGATATGAGCTACTAAGCTTCACAGATCAAGAAAATGCTTTGCAAGATCAAAAAACCCCATCTAACTGTTAGAACATGAAGAACACACAAAAATGACCATGAATATTTAACATATCCATAAAAGAGTATACAAATATGGTGTGAAAATATCAATAAGTAAAACTTGATGTCCAAAACCAACCTTGAGTTTGACAACAATAGATGATCCAAAACAAAGGGACGCTACTAAAAACTCAGAAAACTAGAAACAAGAACAAAAATGAAAGGAAATATTTTTGGATGATGCAAGATTTCCAATGACCCAAGAATTCTCTTGCATTAATTTGTGTTGTATGATTGGGATGATTCAAATGGTAGCTACCTATTATTTTTTGTCTTTGTGATGTCAACCCAAAAAGACTCTTCTTCGTAACTCTTACATGTTTTTTCTTCCATTGTGTTTGTAGTTCTACTACCTTTGGGGGATGATGACTATTCATTTTAACAGAATTTTGATATACATGAGTAATCATATGACCTACTGACCCTAGAGTTGGTAGATCCCTTCTATGCTCTCTTTTTTCATGTGCTTATTTTCCTTGACCTATCCTTTCTTGGGGAAATTTCATAGTGTAAATGTTTCTTATGGATTCCTGCATGCTCTATTAAATCCATTTCTCTCATAAGGAATTTGTAATTTATTTAAGTGGGGGAATACACTCCACTCTACATTTCACATTTTCCACACACATACATTGATTTAATGTTATTTAACATTTGGTCCTTAGTCTGATCCTCCTTCTTTGATCCCTAAGGAGGCTTACCTTCCCTTAGGTCTGATCATCCCTTTTTTAGATCCCTTATTGGATACACTTTCCTTAAGGAATGATCCTTGTTGATGGATTGAACTATCATAACATAGCTTGCTATACCTTTCAACTCCATATTTTGCGGCATTTTATTTTGTGTGATTCACAAAAAGATAGAATCTTATTGGGCTAGTAATCACACCCTTTCTCTCTCTTTCTCTCTCTTTCGAGTGATACCTCTCTTATTTTGGTTTTGGATTTAATGAGGACTTAAGTATTAATATTAAGGAACACTAAGTGGGGGGGTGTGAATCCGTGTTCTAAAATTTTATAACTCTTAAAAAAATATTTTGAACTTTCTATTGAAAAAACTTTTTAGTTTACAAAGGCTTGCAACACATAGTGATATTTAACCTTGAAATGTAAGTATGTCGAAACATAAAATGTTAATCTATTAGATCCACACAACACATAAAAACACAAACATTTTTACTATAGAAAACCCTATTAGGGGAAAAAACATAGTGGGGATGACACCCACAAAGACTATACTTAGTAGAAATAAAGTCTTATAGATTGATATAGGGATTGCACATGCGATCAGGCTCACTTCCTAGAGCTCACTTCTCAAAGTAGAATGCCTTGGGCTACAACCCTAAGGAATACTCACTATCTTACAAAATTATCACTGCAATGATCTCATATTGTTGAACTGTCAAAGTAACATTTGCTAATGTATGATTACAGTTCGATGTAAGCTTGAACGCTGATCTGATCCACAACCCAAAACTGACTACCCTATTAATTTTTTCTATCACAATATCATACCTTGTAGAACTATATCAAATTATATCAACACACTACACTATATGTTTATCAACCATCAAACAATCTCAAAAATCATTCTCACACACACCAAAAACCCTAATAAATCCAATATATATGTCCACACCATAGGATTTGATCAAACAAGTCGACATACCCTAAAACATTCTTGGAAAAGATAAAAATTATTTATCAAGTCGATTTCATCCTCAATTCATCATGTTTCCCTCCAACAAAAATCAAAATAGGTGACTAACTATGTCAGGTAAATACTTGAATTATCAAAGTTAGCTCCAATTACAAATTCCAATGTGCGCACAAGGATTTATCATCATGTTGACCTGAGATAATATTAACTGTCTAAGAATGCCTTCTTAGATCCTCATAACTTTATTGGATCTTATCATCACACCTTTAAATTACATGAGAATCATCTATACATCTCCCTTAGGCTTCCCCTAGATTTGTGCTGCAAAAATTTCCTTTGGATTTCTCACCGGTCCTTTCTATGGATTTTGTGAGTATACCTTGTTCTCTAGTCTGGACATAGTTAGATCTTCAAACGATTTCTGGTAGGGGCTCTAAATATATCGCACACGTGTATACCATGTTTGAGCATCATTTATTTGTCGTTAATGATAACATTTAATCACAATTTTCTTTCTATATAGTGTCTCTGATGAACTAGAGCTGATTATATGATTGAAGTCATTTGTTGATATTCAACTGAGTTGCATAAGTGATGATAAACTTTATCAGTTAATGTATTGTCATTGATGTCAAATTATTTAAGAATTATTATAGTGGAAAACATTTATTATGATTTGAAGATCTGGAACAAAAAATGTTTATGTGGTCAGTAAATGAAGAGTTCTATATACATCGAGAGACAACAATAATCGAGTAAAACATAGTGTATACTGAGCACAGTGATAACCAAGCAAGGGATTGCCGACACAACTATTGATCAAGCAATTTAATCAAACCAAGGCTGACTAAGATGCTGAGCTGAAAATTGATGATTTCAAGGTAAAAGATAAAGTTTTTTGTTTGATTAAACAATTATTAAAATTCAATGAAGATCGGATGACAAATATTTAAACATGTTTTTAACACAACTACTGAGGATGGATCAAGAAGGAAAATCAACGATGGAGATTAAGTGGAAAAATTTGAAGGATTAAAATTAAATGAGACATGATGTCTATATAAGAGACAAGAGATTCATTTTGAATCATACATACACCTAATGCTTACTATTGGAAATAATGGAATGGTGTACTGAGAGGGGAGGGGTGAATCAGTACCTTTAAAACTTTTAACAATTAACCTTTATCCTTTTAGCAATCAATTGTATTACCATCCATGTAATCTATTCTATCTTTGTGTATGTTATATCAATTCATTAACTCAATAAGCATGTTAAACATTCATACAAACATTCATGAAATGTATAGACACATGACACAAGATTTGGTAACGTAGAAAATCCATGTTAGAAGGTAAAAATTATGGTGGGGATGAAACCCACAAAGCTTCACTATCTGCAGAATGGAAAGGGTCGGTTAAGGATTAGAATTTGATCACTTCTGATGATCTACCCTATTAGGAGTATTATGTGGAGATTTTTTAAGGTCTACTCTGTTAAGAGCTTTAGAAACACTATTTAGTGTGCACTCGGTTAAGAAATTTACAAAGGATAGTTAAATCCACCTTTCTTGAAAGGATTTCTTCTATTTTCTACACTTGCTAGAATGTAGAAAAAAATATTCAGTGACCTGAGTGTATGCAATCTACAATTTCTGATTACAGATCCATTAAATTCACATGTACTATGTATCACCTAATGTGATTGATTAATACCTTTGTTTCTCGATAGCCTTGAATCTGGTTCTTGATAACCTAATTCATCTTTTTTTGTTCTTTCTTGATACTCTTAGTCTGATCCATAGATGTGTTTCTTGGTTACTATCATCCTCACATATTTTTAAATGAATGATTACACATCTATTTATACAATAGATTGACCTAATTAAGTTTCACGTATTACAAAGATAACTCTATGATCAAAGGTTTACAACTTGACCTTGATCTCCTAGTTTGCATGTTTTCAATTAGTTAGACTGATTAAAACAATTAAAATTACATTGATTGTCCCTCAATAAATGGTTTTAAATCAAATAAAAATGCTAAGTACAAAACATAAGTGTTTTATCTGACGTGGAAGTTAGATCAACATTTCTCAGGATATAGCTGACTTTCGCTGTCTGATGCTCAGGTTTCTCTATTGTCTGTCAGTTGGTGTTCCTTTTTTGAACTATCCATCGGGTTCCCTTTCTCTGTCAAGTTCCACTATTTTTTTCTCTGTCGGTTTACACTTCAAAATTTTCAGGTTAAACTATGCAAACTATGTCGGGTTTCTCTTGTGATTTGTCTTGTTGGGTTTCTCTTGAACTTAACACTTTTGGTGCCCTTTGTTATCTATACTTTCAGTTTGTACTAAAATTCTATCTTTCGGTGTAGGTGTTACCGATGGTTTATAAACTATTTTCCCTTTGCATACTAATGGAAAAAATAATGTCTTCAATCTCTCTCTTTGGCATTAGTATCAAAAATTGATATGTGCAAAATACTAAACTGTGTAGTATGTACACTATGTGTTAACCTTTTCATTTATGATTCCCCCTATGTATATGCCAGTATAGTGTATCTATATACATGTACACTTACCTTTATACTATACTCCCTCTTCACCTTATCTTCATATCATTTTCCCTTTTTACTACTATACATATCATTTTTCCCATTTTTTGATAGTAAGGGAAAAGGTGTATACTTACAACTTATCAACAATATGGGAATGGGAATTCTTCATGTCTTCCAATAGTTTCTCGCATTGCTCCTTTAGGTGTTCAATAGCTATTTTATCTAGTGTGATTCGGGCATGCATATCATAGATGTTGTCTGCTATAGACATCTCTAGGGTGGCAATTATTTGTCTTGTCGAAGTCATGTGTTGTTGCAGAAGTGTAAGATTTGGTAATATTAGAGCCTGTAGCTCGGTAACCTCATCTCTAAACTTAGTTTTTGCCTCTAGAACTTCCTGTCTCAACCTTCTAGATTTCATAATATTTTCCAAATGCATCTTGATTCCATTATCATTTGTGGTGAGACTGTGTGCACTTGTATTTAGATCAGAATCTATTTGTGCAATCTTATCACTCTTTTCCTTGGTGAATTTCTCTAAAGTGCACAAATTTTTTCATTAAGGAAATAGCTTCAGAAGTTATTGGATCTAATTCATTTTCAAGTTCTAAGAGATTTACCTTGTTCACTACCACTTACTCGCTGATCTTTTCTTTCAATTTGTATTGATATTTTTCTTATGCTCGTTCTTCAATTGATTTTTCTGCATCCACATTTTGAGATGTGATGGCCTTGGTTAGAATAGAAAGTTGATCAAGGATAGGGGCATCATGATCAATATCTATGTTAGGCACTATTTGTGTCAATTTATGTTGGAGATTTGATTCAGAGTAGTTGATTGATTGTATGTTTGTCATTGATGACAACATATAATACACAGTAGTAATTCTGTATGAACTTATGTGAATGATGAAATGAAGACTTGCATGGATAGATACATGTTTTTGAAATGTTTATTATGTTATGTTCATACATGCAGACCCAGATATGATGTTTTAGTAAAGTTATGCAATTCTGTTATTAGTAGTTACAGTTCTGGAAGTATAACAGTTTAGGGCCGACGTATATAATGTGTTTAATGAGTTGCGCCTATATTTAGGATATGCGTGTGTATATGCATGATTAATTATGAGTTGGTGACATAAATCCAAAGGTGCCAAACATGTTTTAGGATAATTTCAAAGTTATGGTTAATTTGGTGAGGCTGACTCAGTGAAGCATCACGTTTATTCAGCATTGACTTGCGCAGACTTAATATCATTTGTGTGCTTATTTAAGCCAACTAAGATATTGATGAAGTTTTTATAAGAGCTAACATGAACTTCTAATTTAGAGAAGATACTTATAGTAGTTCAATTATGATACGCTAAGTTTGAATGATACGAAAAGTGAAGAAAGATGTACATAGCAGATTATCAGAGTTGGTTCATTCATCAAGGATCTATGTGAAGAAGAAGTGAAAGATTGTAATACATTGGAACTGATCAAGACAATAGGTCTACTCTATAGTTCATCATCAGATATAGTGCATATCTATTATATAGAAGGTTGTAGCCTTCACCATCAAGCAATGAGCTTTTGGACAGTGAGTCCACCACCCCTAATAGGGTTATTTGTGAAAGACTCCTAACAGGGTCTGACCCTTAACTAGGTCACTATACTTTTTGCATTTTATTGTACAACTCCTAATAGGGTTGAAATATCTTCTAACAGGGATTACTAAAAACAAGTATAGTTTATTGTGGGTGCTAATTCCCATCGGGTTTTTTACCATTTGGTTTCCCTGTAATCAAATTGTGTGTTGAGTACTGTGTTATCTGATTATGCATTTACTTTGTTGTATACTAAAGTTAAAGAAGAAAAAAGGACTGAAGTAACTGATAATTGATTCATCCCCCCCCCTCTTAGTTATCCTTTTGGACTATTCTAACAATTGGTATCAGAGCCAAGTGCCTTGGAGAAGAAGCCTAACAACTTAAGGTAGATCAGATGTCTTATTTCAGAAAAGAAAGCCTTAAGTTCGATGGAGAGAATTATTTGGATTGGAAAAAAAAATGATAACACATCTATAGTGCATTCAATTTGAGATCTTTGAAATTGCCACACAAGAGGTTGTAATTCCATTTCTGAAAGACCTTGTAAAGGATGTTGCTACCAACAGACAAAAGGACATATTTACACATAATGCAATTGCAAAAGAAGCCCTAATCAACACCTTATCTGATAGTGAATTTTCTAAAATCAAGAACATTGACAGAGCATATTCCATATGGAAATATTTAGAAGACATGTTTGAAGGATATGTTTAAGAAAATAATGCACGTAGGAAGACATGGAAGAAGAAATACAACAGTCTTGAGATGTTACCTGAAGAGAACATTAGAGCTTACAATCAAAGGATAAATGAAGTAGTATCCAGAATTAGGAACAATGGTGGTGAAA